>CAIGRB010056664.1:0-19004 GCA_903798255.1 Fraxinus quadrangulata
GGTTTCCTTCCTTGTGTATCTCCTCTCTTTTCTCTTGCGTTCGGTCTTCTTTCTGTCTCTTGGTTGGGGCTGCTTTCTTCTCCTTCTTCCTGTGGCCCAAGAAATCGATCATTTAGCCTATTGATTGAAGAAACTCTTGTGTATTCTTAGGCCTGAAATAGTGGCTAAGAGGTGTTGTGTTTCTCGAGGGGCTTAGGTCTGATTTAAGGGTGATTCTTGGTTGTTATTGGTAGATCCTTGGATCGATGATCCAAGCCAATTAAGGAAGTATTCTGGCCGGTTCTTGTGCTCTCTTTGGAATGCGATTTACAGGGTGTGGAAGGCTGTTCCTGAGCCTGTGTCTTTCGGCCAGCAGAAGAGGGAAGAAGAACCGTGAAAGGGAAGTAGCATTTTGCTTTTCAGTTTCTATGATTTCTATTTGTTATGCAAATGAATATTGTTTGTTATTTTGAGCTACTGAACTTGGTAAATTCCTAACAATGACATGAATGTTTTGAGGCATCTAGAGAAGAAATAGAACCCAGTAGGAAAATTAAGACTAACTAATAACTTGGTAGACTACCCAATTCAATCTTCCATATTTTTCAGCCTAACAGAATAAGAGAAGCTAATATTTGAATGAAAATGAGAATACAGGTACCTCTCCCGAGAGCATAGCAGACCCCTCTTCATACAATTCCTCCACAACTCCAACAGCAGTTGGTTTGTAAGCTCCTTTAGTAGAATATTGAGACCGCTTTCAAAAGATAAGCAATGGGTTGAGCAAATTTTGTTTCTTTCTAGGTGTTTGGGGCAAAATTAGATGGTCATGAGGAATAATATCAACAACCAAGCAAGTTATATCATCCTTCAAACCCCGTGACCTGAGTGCTTCCTGCAAAAAGAAAGAATTAACATAATGTTCTAAGGGCAAGACCTAAAATATCAATTTGCAAAATTAAATATTTATTAGTATGCATACCTTAACAACCACCTTTGCAGCAAGTTCTAAGGTAAACCTGGACTAGACTGTGCAGTCATATCGGATGATAAAGCATCCCATGTACCGTCAGAAGCAATTATAAGTCTTTCCCAAGCATTTAAAAGCTAACAGGAAATAACAAGCTAAGAACTTAAAATATTTTAATATGAGAATTTGAAATGTTAATGATCTTTTAGGCTAATAGATTAATGAATTGTGCTAAGTGTACATTCCACGGTGCACACTTTTGTTGAGGAATTCAAAAGGTGTTGGGCGAGAAAGCGTGTGTTTTTTAAAAATGTTCAATCATATGCCAATACGTGGCACAATGTAAAAAGTGATATCAAATAAGATGTACATGTAGCATGATTGTAGATTAATAACCTTCACTTGCTTAACATTAGGTACTGGGATGATGAACTCCTCAACATCTGTGTCTGTAATTGAGCATGAAAGGCACAGACCACTAGGGCAGCAACGTAGTGGCCAAACCTATCGACTGTACAATAAATGTTTAGCTATGATGTCTCAAAGTGACAAGTATCCACTGCAAGTTGATAGGGAAAAGGAAAGAAAAATATATTGATCTTACCCCCCCTCCCCCAGTAAACATTAAGCCTCCCTACTTGACCATCGGTTGCAGTTACACGAACTCGTTCTTTGAACTTAAAATTATTGAAAATAATGAGAAGAAATTAGATTGTCATGGTGAAATGTTATATGAAATTAGGTGACCATGATTAAACATTATATGAAATTGGGTGGTCATGATGAAATAAAATCAATTTGATGACTATGGTGACAGTAAATATAAAGTAAGTGGCTACGATGAAACAAAATCAAATTTTGTGGTCATAGTGACATTAAGTATAAAATTAGATGGTTATTACTTGATTTAACTCGCACAAAAAAGTGGTTGCATGGAGAAATGGAGAGGCTAGTTGCGTGAGAGGAGAAAGAGGACAAATGGGTACAAAAAGAGAATGACTTAGGGGTCGTTCTCTTTGGCCGTTTTAGGTCGTTCTCTGTTTTCGATTTTTCAAAACAGTGAAAACGCGTTCTCTTTCCTATTTTCAAAAACGCGTTTTTGAAAACGAAAAAAAAATTGTACACAAAACACAAAACGATAAAATCATAGTTTTGGACGTTTAATAATTTAGCCAAAATTTTTAAAATTCGTTTTGAGTGTTACCAAAATAATTTTTCAAAATGCCAAAAAGAACATATTTTCAACAATCTCAAAATGGACACTCAAAACACAAAATTCAAAATGAATTCAAAACACAAAACTGAAACACAAAGTGAACGGCCCATTACTTTCCCCCATTTTCGAAATAGTGTTTAAAAAAAATTGAAAAACAAAAAAAAATTGAATTGGTGGTTGACAATACAAATTTTTGACATGTGTCCAGATAAATAGTGCCTTGGTTTAGCATCTTCAATATTGTAGGGATTTTCAATTGTAATACAAGTATAAAGGGATAAAGTGGAAGTTTCAATTTGTATTGACTAAATACATTCATACTCCAATTTTTAATAGGACGATTATATTCACCGAATTTTTTTATAAACATACTACGTCTTAATTACATTAAAGGTTCTTAACTTTTATTCATTATTATATTTATATCCTTAACTTATTTTCGTCATAGTCTAATCTTTAACCTTTCATTTTATATTAGATATTGTCCTCAATCACTCCTTTTTTTTTTTTTCAAAATTACGATTAGATGCTTCAAAATGGGAGGCAAATATTGTGTCTTAATTTGTATTTTTTCTTTTTAGCATATTATAAAAATACAAGGGAGATCTAAATCTTTTTATTCAGCCTCTGTTTATTTCTTATTCTTTCAAAACGTGTTTTTCTATATACTTATTTTCAATTACACATTCATATAATAAAATATTCTACACGTAACCCAAAACTTTCTTCTACTTTTTAACCACACATTCTTCAAAAAGTCACCGTTCAAAACAATATTTTTCCAAAAAAAATGTCCACCAAACAAGGGCTCAATCTTAATGAAATTTTTAGATAGAAATTATTATCTAGGACAACCTGTGTCAATTTGAGAATAAGAATGTGCTAAAAAAGTTGAGAAGGTAAATGTAAAGTGAGTAAAGGCATTCAATTAAAATGTGGTGTAGGTAGCGTATATATTTTTTTTTCCTTTTAATAATTGCATCACATTTTAATTTCATGAAAGATCCATAATCTTTACTCATTATCACATTTTTTTTCTTTGATTTTTTTTTTCATAGCATTCTTATTTTCAAATTTAAAAAAAAAATTTATTCGATGGCGATTCTTGTCAATAATTTTATTAAGATGGAGTGAGAATACTTATTTGCCATTGTATTTTTAAATAAGACAAAAAATAAACACATACAAAATTACTACGTATAATTCATTGGAATAATAAGAAAGAAAAAAAAATTATATTGTTTTTATATTAAGCCCTTGTTTGACAACCATTTTTATTAAAAAAAAAAATTTCTTCTCTCAAATTCATTTTCAACTACATATTCTCACAATAAAATATTTTACATATAAATCCAAAATATTTCCTACTTTTTTAACCACACATTCTTAAAAAAATCACTATTTCAAAAAACTTTTTTACCAAAAAACTCTTTTTAATGGTTGTCAAACTGGGCTAAGTATTAATGAAACAAAAATTTCAATAGTATAAAGAGGTAAAATCAGTACTATATGTTTACTATTTGCGGACAGTGGAAAATTATATATCTTAATGGACGTTTATGTTAATCTTTATAGAGTAAAAATATGTCTCTGTCATTGTCAGAAACATCATGGATTTCTACCATTGTAACCTAAAATTTAAAAATTCTTCAATATTAAACTCTTGGTATTATACGAATCAAAAAGTTTATATGCTTATTCTTCACTGCTTTGTTATCCGTTTTCTCATGCATCACTTACCCTTCAAACAAGCAAAGTTACATTTGAGATAAGGCTTGGGTAAATATCCACATGCAAAAATCAATTTTTAAATATTTAATATGGCGTGTGACAGTAATTAACCTTGATTAAGTCCTGGTAAAGACTATGGCTTTTTCCCAAAATATTGGGTCAATGATTAATTCTCATCATTTTGCCAACTAAAATTAGATTCATTGTACTTCAAATGACAAGTATACTATTCATGGAATTGAGTAATGAAATTAATTACCTTTTTTAATTGGCCTGATATTTGACCAGTTAGTTTTCGAGTTTAATTATTTATGTACACAACTCGAACAACTAGATTATTATAAAAATTTCGGCATCGGTGACGGACAAGCCCAAAACTTTGTCCTTTGAGGCTTTTACAAATAGATATTCGAGTTTGGAAAATTGATTGATGAAAATCAAGCTAGTAATATTTTAAAAATCCATTGAAAATTTCGCTAAGGGAAATTTAAGTGAAAAAATGACTTAATTTGACACGAAGGGAATTTCGTTATATTATATAACATATCAAAATCACAACACACAAACCTAAAGCATTTAAAACTATGTCCCACAGCTCTATTTGAGTAAACTAAAAGCGTGGTTTCTACAGTGTTTGCTAATATCGATATGACAATATTTTTCTTAATACATTGATAATTTTTGCCACTTTTTTTTATAAACTTGCTACTTTTGATCATCATCCATTTCTTATTATTCAAGACCATGTTTGTCCCTGCAATTCGTACAGTTCTGGATTCACAAAAGTTGGCTGTTGCACTTTCCCTAACTGATATTTCTCTACAATGCTTGGAGAATTTCCATTACTGTTCACTGGGGTTTGGTTAATATTGAAAGTCGCATTATGTGAAGTACTGTCACTGAAAAGTTGGGAAATTGATCCCATATAATCAAATTCCCATAGATGAGTTAGAGAAGAAGGCCTTGGAAATTTTAGGGATTGTGGTTCAGTACTGGCATCATTAGCAGCAGTCACAGTTTTGGTAAAATGATTCTCTGCAATTTGTGCAGTTGCTCTTCCGAAATTCTTCTTCTTGTAGATTCTGCATAGCACCCAATCATCCAACTGATACACATTAAACAAACAAAAACTAACGTTATTAGGTCAAATCAATATGGCAAAAACTCAGATATGATTTAAAAAATTAATACAATACAAAATAGAATTGAGTGCTTACCCTCATAGAACCATTTTGCTTGAGAGTTGGTTGTGATCTTGATTCATTCAAGCGATATTCATGCATAATCCAATCAGTTTTGATGCCCTTTGGGGGCCTACCCTTGTAGAATACGAGGGCTTTCTTCACCCCAACGTTTCTTGATCCACTATAAATGACTTTATCAGTTCCTGTGGCTTTCCAATAACCAGACACAGCTGCTCTATTTGGCCTCGCCCCATTTGGATATTTCCTATCTCGAGGGCTGAAGAAGTACCATTCATTTTCTCCAAATTCTGCCTTTTCTGCACTTGAGACGACCATCAATTAAAATCACAAAATAAGGATCCTCAAGTGTATCGAGATTTAAGTAGCGTAAACGAGCACTTAAAACTTACATAGAACGGTGGCTTGGACGTGTCTAGTACTATGTGTCAAACATGTTTTTGAAGCATGCTATTAAGAACATGTTTAGCACGTGTTATTAGACATAAATGGACACTATAATTAATGAAATCTTAACATGTTTCTGCCCTTAGTAATTTGTAAATAACTTTACCAAACATTCTCTTGTAATATATGAATATCAGGTCAATAAAATCACACGACTAATAAAACATTTGTAGCATGTTTAGTGTGTTGGACTAGTAGAGTCGTCATATATTTGAAATAACACTTTCGTAAATGATTTATAAACTAAAAAAATATTAGAACAAGTTGTTATTGAGTATACTAACCAGGCAATTCCCACGGATCGAATTTGTAAATATCAACTTCTGGGATGATCGAAACGGGGCATGGCCTCGAGCTAGCCTGGTTCCGAAGATAACACATGATTAATTCTTCATCGGTTGGGTGGAACCTAAAACCAGGAGGAAGTTCAGAACAGGTTCTTCCCACCATTTTCTTGAAGAATTTCAAAACAAGTAGAACAAAGGTGAAATAAGAGTGTTTGAAATGTTTGCTAGGAGATCTTATGGGGAAAATATAACTTTCCTAAAAACAGAAATTCTAGGATTACATAATATATTATTGGCTGTATATATATATATATATATATATACACATGTGTGTGAGTATATAATATATATTATATTTGATTGATGCCATGCTTGGAGGATTCGGTGAAATGCTTTGTAGCTAAACTTTCTTGTTTGTTTTGTGCTACTTTAACAAACTTCATAAAATTCCAACACTTTCAAATATTAAATTTTCAAGTCAATATTATGGCAAGAGAATTTTGTACTTTTGATGTTCTTCAATGTGATAAATATGCTCATCTAGTTGCAAGAGGCCAACTAACATAGCTAGCTAATTTTGTTCGATGCGTTGAACTAACAAATTATAGAATCCTTATAGAGGTTCGGATTTAAGCTAAGTGGTGTTTATCCATCTAGACTCCAGAGAAATGGAGGTGCTTTTCTAATGTGAATTTAGATGAAATCCGTCTAAAGATAATACACTTACGATAATGGATAAGAACTCTGTTATGTTAGTTTTTCTTGATTTGCTATTCTACTCGATTTCTCTATAGTTAATTATTCTACTAACATCAAGTGAAGAAAAAAGCGATCATCAAATTTGTCGACCAATGACCTTCAAATAATATTTCATAAAATAATGTCTTCACAAGTATCTATCAAACACACTTAAGAAGATGACAAGCGGCCTTACCAAATAGGGATGGGCAAAGATAAGATTGAATATAAACGAAAATATAGTCCAGATTTCAGTTTGTGGTTGTTATCCTTCCACGTCATAACTAGGTTTTTATTGGAGAAAATCAGGCCCTTGATATCAACTCTGGAATCATATTTTAATCAAAAAACGTTATGGGATTTGATTAATGGATTAAGATTATCTTGTCAACACGTGGCGTAGTTGAATTGTGTTCTTTAAGAATATACTATGAATCTATTTGTTTTGAAAATATAATGTTTCTAGTTGTTACAAACACGTTGAGAATTCTTATTTAATAATAAGATGTGTTTATTGAGATGTCAAATAAAAATGTATCGAAGAGTCAAGGGATAACAAATTCAGGACTTTCAACTCTATCGATCCCATCTTTTTTTTTTAATTATTTTTAATTTCTTTGAGTATTTTTATTATATTTCATGTATTTTTTTAAAAAAAATTAAAATCTATAATTAGGTCTTGGGATATGAAATTGGGGGAAGGAATAAATATAATTTTTAAGCAATTGTTTTAAAGTCAAAATTTTATAAAGGAAGAAAGAATAGCTGTTTAGGACATTAATTAAGTTGAACTATTGAACTAAAAAAAATGTGACAAATAAAAAGTCTTGAACAAGAAAGACGACTTCAATACTACACATAATTGAGTAAATGTTATTCGAGAACCCTCATAATATTGACTTGTAACAAAGAAAAACAAAGTTATGTAAATTAAGTTGATCGCTCCAAAGAAAATTTTATCCGTGAACTCTTACACTTTGTAGACTTAATATAAAGTAAACTAATAAATAAAATAACAAATGATGGGTTTGGTGAATTTAAATAAGTAGCAACATGAAACAACTTGTACTTTGACTGTTTTCTTTGATACTGCCACCATTATCTTACGGCTTAGTTCGAGGAGATTCTGTGTGTTCTCAGGTCGATAAGCTGGTTTTCATTGATGCAAGCGTCTATGCAGAAGGTACAGGGAACCTTGCAAAGCTACCCAAAACAGTAGCATATGCTGGGGTGAGTGTTTCAAGAATACTTGCACTGATGGGCTTCTTGTATTTGTTTTTGATATTAATTCATGCATTCAATTACATTATGTCTTGAAACCACCTTTAGAATTACAGATGCTCGCGTCTTATGAAGTTAATTAATTTGTCTTCAGTTAGTTGACAAATTAGTCATCCTTTTTGTGATATACGACTTGCAACTATCGTGGTAATGTTGTGAAAAACCTCAAGCTTTCTGTCAACTAATATTATGTATGTAGTGCTTATTGGCTCGAGAGTTGAGAGGCAAACTTCCAAAATGAATGCATTAGAAAACGTGCTTGATTATCAAACTTAAGTATATTTTATTGTAATAAGAGCTATTTCTTTCTAGAATTTATAATTCATTTTAACCTTAGGTTAATACACTATCATACACTAAAATAAATTCTTAAACCGTATAAGTTTCTTGAACAGGTGTATGTGTTAAAGAGTATCCTGTTGCGCCTGTATGCAACTTCATTGGCTTTTTATAGTATATCATTTAGTACCTGCCTCGACTGGACAAATGTGAGTGTTGCTTATTATGTCTTACAATTGTATTTATGTGGTTCTTGTTTCATATTATACTCCGATGTTCTTAGGTGAGACTGAATTTGATTTTTCGTGTTACTATCCCAGATTGGCCGCCTACATTGTCTATTACCTCGGTGGGAGGATGCAACTGTTGATTTTATGATTAGTGGAGGCTACGACGTCAGTGCTGATATAGAACAAGTACGAGAAAATTAGTATTGCTATATATAAACTTTTCCTTGCTCACGAAAATTATCTTGTGCTCAATAGCTGCGCACAATCTCTTTGTACTAGAAAATGCCATGTTATGCAGGTAAAGCAGAAAACGCTTATAATTTGGGGTCAAAATGATCAAATTATCGATAGCAAGCTAGGTGTGGTAAGTGTCTTTTGGCTTTGCTATACTTGAGATGTTAAAGAAGCATGACTTTATATTTGTATGACACAGAGACTGCATTGTGAACTACCGAATGCAATTATACGTCAAATACCCGATTGTGGTCACATCCCCCATGTCGAGAAGCCAGCAGCAGTTTCGAAGTTAGTTATGGAGTTCATTCAAGCTGAAAGCCGGGTGGCCGTATAGAGTTCCATCCTCTCTTAACGTTCTCAGCTCTTTTCGGATAATATTCGGGTTAGGGAATTGGCTGCAGCTACACATAGTGGTGTTTCCCTCAATTCTGGTACAAATCTTTGTACTTGGATACTTATTGTACCAGATGTATCTTTCATTGATGAGAGACGCAATTCTCTGTCAGTAGCCCCTGTTTGAGTAGCATTAGTGTTCAATGATAGCAAATAATTGGTTCTTGCTTATTGTTTGGTTCTCATTTCCTAAAATTCATTTTTCATGAACTTAATTTCAACTTTACATTTTTCCAATAAAATAATTTTGTACGTAAATCCAAAATATTTTCATATTTTTTAACTGCACATTCTCTAAAAAAATCACTTTTCGTAAAATCTATTCACAAAATATTTCTATCAAACAAGAGCCAAATTGCCTTCAATGTTTCTCTCGTACAATATGTACCAAGACACAGACGTGTGCACATTTTTTTATAAATAAGTGACGGAGAAGAACTTAACTGTTAAAGAGGGTATACCTTTACTTTTTGAATTATTCTACTTTACTTATTGGATTACTCTTTAAACAAGCACTTGTACGTACAGGGCAAAATATCATGTACATGTAACATAACTCTTATTTATTTAGATTACTCTTTAAACAAAATTAATACTTAACATAAGATTCGAGTTAAACGGAATTAAGTCTTGGCAGCCTGTAATTGATGCGGATATCATTTTTCTATTATGAAAATTTTCATTATTTATGTTTTTTATTACTGGGTTTGTATTATTGAGTTGACACAAATCCATCACTAGAGGGGTTATATTTTACTATTTATATGATTTTGATATTATAATTTACACAGTTGATGAATGAATAAAATATTTTGTAGGTTGTTGCCAAAATTTCATCCTTTTCCCCTATTCTTCTTCCCCTTCTTCTGTGATTTTCTTCTTCTGCCATTCTTGCTACTAATTCCCTTTCCTCCATAGATTTTCTCTCATTCTCCATTAATTGTTTTTAATTGGTGCTGCATCAATAATCTTCTAGGGCCCCTTTTGGATCAACAAGCCCGAAAATAAGACACACATAAACATGGTAGTGCTTTGAAATAGAGTCGTACTGGCACTATTGTCGTTGAAGCTTCCGCTTTCAGTCGCTCTAAGGCCAATTCCAGGACCTGTAGTGGTGCCCAGGACTGTAGTAGGGAAGCCATTGTTTGGATTTCCTCCAAAGGTAGGTGTGGTTGATAGGGTTGTAGTTTTAGGGATGCCAGTGCTTTGAGTTTCCCCTATAGTTGTAGTCGATGGGGGTGGTAATATTGGCTCCAGCATTGCTGCATAAAGTAAAGGATAACAAGAGTATCAGACTAGCCACAAAACATATGAAAGAATGGATCATGTAAATAATGAGAAACCATTTTTTGATAAGCGAAAATGAACTTGATTAACTTGTAATTGATAAATTTGAAGTTGACTACATGAAAATTAAACTTATTAAAGAAACAACATTGTATCAAAACAGATATCAAGCTAAGATTAGAATGTGAATGTCACAGTATGAAATGGACAGCATGAACATGTCAAATCATGACAGCTCCCATCAAAATATTGATGATCTAGGGCCTAACTTTGTAAATTAAGACCTAAAATGACTAATAGTTCTACCACCCTTTTAATTAGGGATAATTGCAGTTGAGACTCCAAATCTTTCAAACAATGGCAGACTTTCCTCTAACCTTTCAATTGTTGCAATTGCCATCCCAAACCTTTCAAATTGTAATAGCTGAGGCCCAATCCGTCATTAGTTGATCCAAAAAATTAATTTTGATCGCATTTTAATCAATTTTAAAATGGCAAAACAATAATTTAACATTTTTTCCATAAAATAATTAAAAACTTAAATCAAAAACCAAAAAAATAATATAAAAAAGGAAAAACAGTATTCTCTAACCCCCAAACCAAAATTTTACTTGATGAATTCTAATTCACGTTGTATTGGAAGCCTATTGGGAGTAGAAATTTGCGTTGAATTTAAAGAGAACTTTGGAATAAAGAAAAATATCCTTGGAAGATATTTGGGGTGGAGACGGGTGCCTAGGTGCCACCAGTGTAACGCTGGAACAGCATATCGACGCTGCGGCGCCCGTGATAGCTACTATTTTTCTAGTTTTTGGTCTCATTTTCTGTTTTAGACTCCCTTTTTTTTTGCATTCTACTTCATTTATAATTTTATCATAAGGGTTTGGATATCCCCTATTTGTTCCCTACATATATTTAGCTCTTCATTGTATTTTAGATTGAAGTTAGAAAAAGTTAAACAAATCATAAATACAAAATCTTTGTATTTTTTCTCCATACTATAATAAAATCTCAATTTTCTGCAAAATTACATTGTATTTGTATTCATGTAATCTTTACTTCATATTATGGTTATAATATCTTATTTTATTACAACAAACTGATATTAGAGCATTCCAATCCATATCAATTGGTATCAAAGCATTTGGTGTTGAAATTCTTGAGAAAATTGAGATTTTTTTTCGTGATGGTAATAATGAAGTATGATATTTCGTTATTAGATCGCAATATAAGATTCTTTTTGTGGCAGGTAAATATGCTAGTAGTACTTGCTCAGATGGATTTGGACGATGCGTTGTTGTGATTTTACAAGATATCCACAACTTGAACTATGGAGGAGAAACAACAGAGGGATCATAAGGCTCTATCTCAAATACATCTTTATCTTTCCAATAATATTTTTCATGACATTTTAAAGGAGAAATCAGCCGCTGCCTAATGGTTAAAATTGGAGCAATTATGTATGACGAAGAGTCTTACTAGCAAAATTTCATCTTAAACAACGTCTATATTCTTATCGTATAACAGAAAATACATCTCTTGAGGATCATCTAACTGCTTTTAAAGAAATCAACGCTAATTTGGAGACCTTGAAGGTCAAATATGATGAAGAAGACTTGGGATTGATTTTGTTGTGCTCATTGCTCGCTTCATACATGTCTTTTAGAGACACGATATTATATAGCTATGATACTCTCATCATTAAAAAAGTCCACGATACTCTATATTCAAAAAATGAGATGAAGCATCTTGTAGCATATGAGGATCATGGATATGATCGATCGAGGGGCAAGTCAAAATCTAACATCAAATTTTGTAATTATTACAAGAAAAATGGGTACTTGGTAAAAGATATATAACAAGTTGCAGAATAAATCAAAGTCAACAGCAAGTTAACAATCAAAAACTTTAAGAGAAGCAAGTATTGCAGAAAATCCTAATAGTGATGGAGAGCTTCTACTTGTATATGCCTACAACTCCAAACCTGATGAGGTTTGGAGTTTGGATACGTCTTACACTTTTCATATGTCATCCAATCAAAAATTATTTTCAACATATTAATAAGTTTTAAAAGGTGTTGTGATGACCATTAATAACACACATCGTTGGATAGCTGGTATTAGTCGTGTCAAAATAAAAATGTTTTGTGGGACGGTTAGAACACTTGATGCAGTGAGACACATTCCAAATCTAAAGAAAATCTTATCTCTTTAAGTACTTTTGATTCAAAAAGGGTATAGTAACACTTTGAAGGTGGAGTTCTGAAAGTTATCAAAGGCGCTCGTATTGTGCCAATGGGATATAAAAAATCTCATTTATATATCTTGCACGGTGATACATAATTTTTGAGTAATTAGCATATTTTAAGAACTCAAATGGATTTAAAGTTGGCTTATGTACTGTTGTAGTCTAATTTGGGGTCTTCCTTTAAGAATACATCTCAGTTGAATTTTGAAGATATGGATAAATCTGTCTTGCCATATCGACGGTGTCATCATATTCAATTGTTAGAAATAAATTCATTTTTGTCAATAAGATTCCACATAGGTACAATTTTGTTGATTTTGTTGATGGTTTGAATACGGTTAAGGGTGTTGATTCTAGCTAAGATCATTTTTTGATGCATTCAGTTGTGATTCTATTACAAGGCTTATTTCAGCCTTATTTGGTGGTCATTAAATCACTTTTGCCCTAGTTGGGGTAGCAAAGGTAGAGAATACTTCCAATTGGAATTATTAATGGAGCAGTTCATTTGTGTTTTTCATTGAAGAGATCAAGTTTATTCCTTGTAGTGGAATTTGTCTCTAAGTGGAGAATTTTTTTAAGTTTTGTTCATTGCAGTGAGACTCATGTCAAAGTGGAGATTGTTAGAATTTGAGTGTGACTAAAATTCTTTGTTGAAAATAATTGAGAGTTATAATTATAGTGCATATTAATTAGAATCCAATTTGGAATGCTATTGTGAAATCATATACAAGTTTACTTAGTGAATTCTAATTGAAGTTCATTGGGAGTAGAAATTTGCGTTGGACTTGAAGAGAACTTTAGAATGAAGAAAAACATCCTTGAAAGATATTTGAGACGTAGACGTGCGCCTAGGCACCACCAACGTAAAGTTGGAGCAGCGTGCTGGCACTGCAGTGCCCGAAGAGTGGCATCACGTCACCACAACAATGTTCTTCTGATTTTTTTTGTCTCATTTTCCATTTTGGACTCTATTTTTGACATTTTACTTCATATACAAATTTATTATAAAGGTTTGGAATTCCCTTATTTGTTCCCTATTTATATTTAGCTCTTCATTGTATTTTAGATTGAATTTAGAAAAAGTTAGACAAATCATAAATACAAAATCTTTGTATTCTTTCTTCATATTATAATAAAATCTTCATTCTCTATAAAATTATATTGTCTTGTGATCTTTACTTCATATTGTGGCTATAATATCTTATTTTCTCAGGTATTAGAGTATTACAGTCCATAACAAATAATAATAGAACCATTTGATTTGATTCTTTTATCACAAATGACAACCATACTATAAATGAAACAGGGGGAATTATTAGAATTGTCTAAGAATGAATAAGATAACACTTATCGAAAATACTAAACATTTCAATTATTCTTGTTCAAGAAAATCGAAAATACTAAACATTTCAATTATCCTTGTTCAAGAAAACTTGAACAATTCGGGGCAAATAATGGATTTTGAACTCTCACGAAAATGACTAAAAGAATTACATCTTGCTTAAAGGTCCCTCGAGGTAAAACCCAAGATCATACTTCGAGTTAGCTGATAGCACAACTTGACTTAACTAAAGCAAAATCTTCATTGCTTGTTTTTTCATTACCTTCCCATAAACCCCTCTTCCAAGTTTCATTGCCTTGTCCATTTCCACCACCCCATTGTACCCACCCACCCCCATCTTTAATCCTCCTTCCATGTACAATTTCACAACCCTTTCATCACTCCCAATTGCATCCACAATACTATCAATTACACTCTCAATTGAAGGAATTTTTCTTCCCCATTTCCTCATCAATTTTTCTGATTCATACACTTTTGAATAGGCTAACCAATATGATGTTCTCAAGTACCCTTTTGCTCTTGCCCTAACCATCCACTCCCTCATACTTTCCTCCAATCTGTATACGATTCCACCCATATCAACTAGTCCTTTTCCGAGAACCATTTCGATTTCCCTCATTTCTTGATTGGAGTAGATACCATCCTCAAATTTGCACCTCTTGCAGCGACAAGTAAATCCCCAATTCCCGGCCATTTCTCTCCGGTTGCTGAGAGGCGAAAGCACGTCAAAATATGCAAATGTAAGCTCTTCGCCTGCCTTCAAGTCTCTTGAGGCATGAACTACGACATGATCACCTATGTGCAAGCGCCTTACATTGGGATGACAAGAATGGTTAATGAAAGAAGGCAATACCCATAATCCCACACCTTGATATTCAGTGTTTCTGCCAAGCACTTTTGAAGAGATTGCATCCTCAAGAATAGAATTCACATCTAAAATGCTCAATATTTCGCCTAGATCGAACTGCTTCTCAGAAGAAAAGCTGCAATTATCATCTGCTTCAGGCCTAAACAGACTTATCTCAGGAACTTCCATGCTATCCTCATTTTCGCCAGTCGATAATTTTGAAATCAAACTGTTAATTCTTCTGCATTTTGTGGCTGAGTCAACCACTTTATCAATGAAATTCTTCCAAATAACTAATTGCACATTTTCACCTGAATCTTGGGGAAATATAGCCCTATCAATCGCAATAGCCTTGGTGACCAGTAACAAAGTCCCACTGTCAATGTTCTTCGTTGTGAATAGGCCTCGACCGCTTATATCAGACTTCTTGATGTCCACTGCACCCACATACTCTGCTAATTCCGGAGCTTTTCCTCGAAAACCACTCAGAATCCAATCAGACACATCGAATCCACCAGTTCTCGAAAGAAACTCGAGTTTCTTGCATTTTTCCAAGTACCCATTTAGAGTTTCAGAATTCTCATTAGCCTGAGGATCTAGGTTTGCAGCATTGAAACACTCCAATGCCACACCATACTTATTCAAATTCAGCAAAATCTTCCCCTTGCAAAGTAGAGTCTTGAAATGAGTGCTTTCAATTCTCAGAGCTTCATCACAATCCTCCAATGCTGCAGAGAATTCCTTCAGCCGGAATCTGGCCTCAGCTCGGTTCGAGAAAGACAAACAGATGGATTTTCGGAGCTTCAAGAAGTGGTCTGAATCAAAATGGGGTGAATTCTTGTAAATATAATCTTGGCAGAGAGTAATGAATTGAGAACAGGCTTGAATAGATTCTTCATATTCTTCTCTTAGAAGAAATTCTGTCGCTTTGGATCTTAGATTCTGCAATTTCTGCTCTTCACGATCCATTTCTTCCATTAATTTTGGATTTTCTTGTTCACACACTCTCTCTCATTTTTGGTTTATTTTTTGATTTTTCTCCTAGATTTCTTAACACCGTTAATACTTTATTTGAATGATGAGTAAAAATTTGAATTATGGGTGCGTAACGGTCGAATTTTATTAACCACCCGTTTAATTCTCCTTGATATGTGGTAACGGTTATTTTTATATTTTTCCCTAATAACGGCTATATAGGACTGTTTTCTTTCATTTTTTCTTTTTTCGTTTTTTTTTTCACTTCTGTCTCTTTTTCCTTTTTTCATTTATCTTTCTTTGTTTACGTTTAAACCCATAATATATTTCAAATGCTTTATTTTTGTCAATATATATAATAAAGGTCGCATATTGTAGTTCATTTTACTTTGTATTGAAGAATGATAGCAGTATATAATATTCCTTTATTTCATCGATTACTAGTAGGGCTATTTCTTAACGAAAGGATGGTTGGTTGGGCTTAAAAAAAAAAAAAAAAACCATAAATGCTTACTAGTATTTGAGAACTTGTGATCCCTTCTTTGTCCTTGACAACAAAAAGCTCCAAGACATAAATATTGCAAATTATTACATGTTTTACAAATGGATTGACATCGTTGTAACTGGTTGGTTCATTATTTCTTCAATAAATACATTCCTTCTCTGAGTTCTAACTTCTCCTCTGCAACTAAACCGGACAAGAAGCTTTGCAACTGTTGGAGCGATTTGTCATAAGGAGGGTCACCTATACAAAACATCTGCAGCAACATATCTCCCTCGATTAGTAATGTCAATGTATATTTCACGTGCAAATTGCAGTTTCTCGCTTGAGATGAAACCCAATTACCTTGAGAGTATTATGAATGCGGTCCAATGCCATGCTGCCAAAATTGGTAAGCATCCCCGTGATAAATTTCTGAAACACATTCTCCATTATAGGTCAGATTATGCCAGTATGTGTACAAAAACATGGATTTCTTTATCAAATTAGCATAACCTAATATCAATATCACTGAATGCAATTCAATCTCTAGTCCCATTACATTTGCAGCAGAATTAGAAACACAAACTACAGCAGGATATACTAAGCCTACTAGATTATTGTTGGAAAACCTTACACACATGTTCTAAAAGACAAAAAAATGTTAAAACTTTGAGATTTATTTGGGAATAGAAACTACTCGTATCCTATTGCAAGTTTCCATAAAAAAGTGGCCAAGGCTTTATTGAATCTGAATTATATATCCAAATTACCCCTCAAGTGGGGATGCAAATGAGCCAACTTTGAATGTATAAACCTAGCTAGCTTATTCCCTCGAAAAGCTGAACCAGCTCGAGTTTGTTAGTGAATGTCACATGCATACAGTGAAATATTTACATTGGTGGTTACTCATAAAGAATGTGGATATTCTCAGACTATTCATATCCTATTTATTTGTAAGTGCATATACTATGCAATGCAATGTTTGGGACTTGCACCATCAATATGGAAAAGGAAAAATAGTTAAGTACAATATCATATGAAGTTAGCTAGGGACATTTAAATAAGATTGTAAAAGAACAATTTTGGTTTCCGACTAAAATTGGTCTATTATCAGGGGAACAAAGTAGAGGTGTGAAAGGAAAATTAACTTGCAATTTCGACTGGTTTCAAACTAAATTCACTTACAATTTAATCAAGAATATGTGTGATGCATGTGTATTTAAACTAGTGTTCTACAATTTCAACAAGAACTTTGAGAAACCATTTTAATGTTTTTCGTGCAACGAAAAATAGAAATAACAAGTTTCATCTTTTAAACATTCATCGCGAGCAAAATAAACATCAGTACGACAGCAACTTCAATAGAGAAATCAAAGAAAATATGATGGCATACATATTTTGAAAACCTGATTTACATGTAACTAGATTTGTATATAATAGCACGAGGTTTGATATTTAACAGAAAAATCCATGTTCTAGGCTCCCATATTGGGACTATATCTGAGATAATCACAAATAATCAATCAATAACCTGATTTTGATTAAATCACTTTCTTGTAAAATCAATTTTCAAAACAATCCACTATAAATAGTCGCCAAACTAAATTTTCAATCCCAAAGTGTGTTTAATGAATTTAAAGGATTTAATCAAGCTGAATAATCAAAACTAAACATAGAAAATGAAGAGATTTTCCAAAATTTCAAAATACCTGACGTAATTATCATGTTCACTATGAGATGACCATAAAGAGAGTACTCAGATAAATGTGGAAAATCAAAGAATAAACATAACTCAAATGATATTTGTTAGCCATATGACATTATTTCAACGTAGAGAATTTATTGATGTACATATCAAAAGTGAAAAAGTATTTAAATGATATACCTCATAAACTGTCATTTCCTTGTGTAGTTGATCCTCAACAGAGGCTACTGATCGCTCTCCATCCTCATCAACCCCAAGAAGCTCTTCACAGCTCCCAACATTAGCTCCAGTCTTTCCACTGTCAACCAAGGCTTCCACCAAAGTAAATTTATGGTCACTAGAATCTGCCTCAACTGATTCTGCAAGAATTCCCTGATTAAACCAAGCAAAGGAAATTGGATAAATAGATTGCCACCATCCTTTCCCTGAGTGATTTTTAATATACTTAAATAACAGCAAATTTCAACTGGCTTGAACAATCAGAAGACAAATGACATGTTTATTCAGATGTGATACTACATTTTGGTTATGCCAGAAAGAACAAGAGGTAAAACCAAAACCGACTGCCAGAGACTTGGTTGCATAAGAAGTGGGTCTAAATGCGCTTTTTCAAGACTAAATGAGCGAAAATCAGATACCATGGAAGGCCATGGGATCTCAATTTTTTATGAAACATATAATCTTATGTAATGGAAAAGTCATCACTACTAATAAATTCCAGCAATAGCAAAGTGCATGGCAGTAACCTTGCTTATCCAAAAATTTATTCTCCTATTCAAGACATCCACAGGTACACCAACAGCAGAAGCAAGATTCTTGGAGGTCCAACTGAAAACATAAGATAGAGATTATATATTCCACGTGATTAAATAATTGTGTTCACAAGATAAAAATGGCAAAACAAGAAAAGGTCATTCTCTAGTTCACCTTGTTTTATCTTGAAACTGCATGATAATAGAAGCATGAAGTGGAGTGACCGTAAACTGTAGCACTCTATCTTCAAATTCAAGCTCCAACTAAAATAAAGAGGCAATTCAGAGAAGTTAATGATATTTGAGCAAATTAAAGAATGCGAAGAAAAATATCAATGCTAATGGGCTTTAATAGGAAAAGATTTCGATTACTGA
>CAIGRB010056664.1:19287-43572 GCA_903798255.1 Fraxinus quadrangulata
GACTGCCAGAGACTTGGTTGCATAAGAAGTGGGTCTAAATGCGCTTTTTCAAGACTAAATGAGCGAAAATCAGATACCATGGAAGGCCATGGGATCTCAATTTTTTATGAAACATATAATCTTATGTAATGGAAAAGTCATCACTACTAATAAATTCCAGCAATAGCAAAGTGCATGGCAGTAACCTTGCTTATCCAAAAATTTATTCTCCTATTCAAGACATCCACAGGTACACCAACAGCAGAAGCAAGATTCTTGGAGGTCCAACTGAAAACATAAGATAGAGATTATATATTCCACGTGATTAAATAATTGTGTTCACAAGATAAAAATGGCAAAACAAGAAAAGGTCATTCTCTAGTTCACCTTGTTTTATCTTGAAACTGCATGATAATAGAAGCATGAAGTGGAGTGACCGTAAACTGTAGCACTCTATCTTCAAATTCAAGCTCCAACTAAAATAAAGAGGCAATTCAGAGAAGTTAATGATATTTGAGCAAATTAAAGAATGCGAAGAAAAATATCAATGCTAATGGGCTTTAATAGGAAAAGATTTCGATTACTGACGGTGCAAGAGTTTTCATGACTGAAATTTCTCGATATCTACAATTCGACCTATCACATTAACATATCCATTCTCATTTGAAGTTAACTGATATAAAGAAAAGCCTCACATAACATAATGTTAATTACAGTTATGTAAGACTTTTTCAACACAGTTTAGTCATCTTAAAACCCAAGTGAAAGAAGAAAATTTGTCTCAAAGAAAATACCATTATGTAAACTCTGTAGCAAACTAACCTTTACAGTACCAAGATTTTTCTTCCAAAGGAGCTTACGAGGGGTCTTAACTTCATGAAATCTTTTAGCATAATCACTTAGCAGGTGGTCCACTGGCCCAGGTACATTAAGTGCCTCATCCTGCAATAACTCTTTAAGGTCATTCACAAAGAAACCCATTATTGCTCTATAAACTTCAAATAGAATAACCAAGTAACAAAATAGATATTTGATATAGGGAACAATATGTAGTAATGATATGTTTTTCTTAGGAATATAGGAGATAGCACTCACAACCAGAAGATACGAGCAAACAGTAATTACAAATAAAAAGTTTCTTCAGGAGCTTTAAATTTCTTGAAGCCAAATATAGACTACAGACTTTCGTATATAGATGTTCAACAGATTGGAATGTTAAGGCACTACTTTAAACATCTTGATAACATTACAATGTACTCCTCATGGAACTAGCAAGAGAGAAAAATGAAAAGCATAACAATCTACCCACGTGCATGTCCTTTGCTAAACCTTAGTAAATATAAGCCATACAAAGTGCTATGACATTGAAATAAAGATTTAGCCCTTGTTTGGTTCCCATTATTTTCAAAATACATTTTTATCTCTCTTATTTTCAACCACGCATTTTTCAACAAAATAATATTACATGCAAACCCAAAATTTTTCCTTATTTTTTAACCACACCTTCTCTGTCAAATCAGTATTTCAAAATGCATTTTTGGCAAAATAAAAAAGGGGTGCTCTTAAACTGTAAACATGTTATATGTCTTTTCATTACATTGAACCATAGCACAAAATTGTGCGTTTGTTGTGTGAGGTGGCAGTGGAGTGTTGGAATAATAGTTTGACATGACCTTATAATCATATATGATTATGGGTGAATAAATGATGCAAAATGGAAAGTCTATTCTAAGCTCAGAAGAAATTAAATCAATTAGGGTTTATTATTGAATACAATTACAAATCTCCCTAAAGACGAAGGATGAGAAAATTCTGAATTCTATATTTCTCAATGATAATTGCAACGTTAGTATACGCCCAATTTATAGTACAACGGGAAAGAGAAGAAAGGGAATGTAATCTCCTTAAAAAAAACCAAACAAACAAAAAAAACAAAAACATTTCCTAACTAACAATCATACTATACAAATAAAAAAATTTATCCTATAATAACCAATCATTCCTTAATTTCAGGATTTCTTCACTCTCTTTATTCTTTCTTCTCATTCTTCTCTCTTTCTCTTCTTAATTTCTCTTCTGAATTGATCTTTGTTGCTTGTGTCCGTCGTCAATAAATACTTCAATGCAATCAAAAAGAAGAAAAAAATCTATAACACCCTGAATTCTCTCTACTAGCCGTTATTATTTAACCAGGACTTAATCGTAAGATTTAGGGACCAAAATACAACAAGAAATAGGAGAAAAGGGATGTAATCTCCAAAAAAAAGAGAGAGAAAAAAACTTTCCTAACTAACAATCATACTATACGAATAAAGAAATTATCCTATAATAACCAATCATCCTTTAATTTATGATTTCTTCACTCTTTATTCTTTCTTCTCATTCTTCTCTCTTTCTCTTCTTAATTGATCTTTGTTGCTTGTGTTCGTCGTCAATAAATACCTCAATGCAATCAAAAAGAAGAAAAAATCTTTAACACCCTGAATTCTCTCTACTAGCCGTTATTATTTAACCTAGGACTTAATCGTAAGATTTAGGGACCAAAATAAGTGATGGCCGATAGTTGAGGGACCAAAGTGAAATTTTCACAAATTGCAGCTTCAGTAACTCTTGATTAGCCTTTTTAGGATAAATATTCTCTTTTAAATCATGTCAAATAGATTTCTTATGGTATGTAGATACATTTCAGTATCTAAGTAATTATGTTTACTTGTATAAATTCGTGGAAAGATTTGCTTGACAAGGGCTAGGAAACTATCTAGTTTCGATAAGAGATTATTAGATTCACCAGAGGTTATTAACCTTTGGTCACTCTCTAATAATTTGAGAAATATATATATATATGCAGACACCACCCACTCTCATTTCCCTCTTTCTCTCCCTTCCTCACACTTCTCTTTCTGCTTTCTACTACATAGAGTCACACACAACATGTTCACACTACACAAATATTAGTTTTCTTGGTTGAAGAAAGGACAAGTGTTAAACCAAATTTGCGACTAATCCTTTTAAGCTCCAAAGTGTGTTATGTAATTTTGTCTATGGAGTTATTGTTTTTTGGGATAAGAGGACTGGAGATTAGTTTCACTACAAAAAATCTTTACCACCTAAATTTTCTATTTGTCTTGTGTCTTCTTTATGTCATGATATGATGAATTTTTTTTATTTTTTATTTTATTTTCTTTAAGTAACTTTGTTTAAAAGTTTATTTATTATTGAATGTTTTTTAATCATTATCTTTTGTTGTGTCAATAATTCCATACAAGTTTACTTTTAATGTTACAACAAAAAATTGAAGTTTTAGTGACACTTGGGATTTAAGACCCTGTGCATCCCAAACCTTTAGCCTTGCAAGCCTCTAAGTTTTGGGGTTTGCTCAAGAAACTATATTGGATAAAGTTCATCTATCATATTCACATGCTGTGTTATGCTACAAAATGTGGAAAGGAAAGGTAAGGAATAAGGAGAAAAGAGCATGTGAGAACACTATTCTATATCCTTAAGCATGTGTATTTGCCAGCTCTTGAATACCAAAGTGTAGTTCAACAAATCACAATGAAGGTAAATTGTAAAACTAACCCAAAATTTATAACGTTAACGTGCATAGCGGATTGGCTAGTGCCAATATAGTTAAGGAACCTACATACCTGGATAGGTGGCCAGAAATTTGTCGAGATAATGGTAGCATTAATATTATCTAGAGACATCTCATGCTCCCGTAAATCAGCAGCTGCATTAAATTTGCAAATTCTAAACATTTAACTTTGGCAAATGTATAATCTGAATTCATAAATGATCTCAGTAAAAACTGCGGAAAGAAAATACACTAGGTCTGCCCACAATCCTGAAAATCTAAAACAGAAAGATTGCAAAAACCTGGTTGAGGTTGTTGCTTGATGGTTGCTTTTATATTTGTATTGGTCCTTTTGGAATCAATTAGATCATTGAGCATTATTTCACATTTCTGCATGCTGCTCTCTCCAAAATGAATCTGCAATCGAGAACAGAACCCCAAACATGAAGTTATTTTAAGCTTAAAAGATGGAAAGCAAAAAGAATTCCAATTTGCAGAGAGAAAGCCAGTGTTCTATGAAATACCTTGAGAAGTTCTAAAGTACGTATTTCTGAGTCAATATCATAATCTGATTTGTTCAGAAGTTTTTCAGCCAGCATTACACGATATTCATTAATAAGCTGATCCTTCGAACCAATTATGCCAACAATCATACCAAGAATATCAACTTTCCTTCGATACCTACTACCCTTTAAGGGGTCCGCCTCTAATGGGTCAGGCTCCCAACTTAAGGGGTACATATCATTGGAAGAAAATATCAGAGCCAAAATTATGAAAGCAAGAATTTATTATATTTTCTTATTTTAAGATTTGAATACATGATAAATTATTTCATTACTTCAGCCTTCAGGCAAGTAAATACCTTTGTGCATTAATCCATGCTTGTTTGTCATCAGTGTTGACATCATCATCAAGGCCAAAGTTCTCTTGATTTTCTTCATCTCTATTTAATTCTTCAAGAAGACTATCTCCAGTGCTTCCTGGTCCACTGGGATTCCCCCCAGCTCCATCCGTAAGCATGGTAACAATGCATTTAATGGTATCTTTCCTACCTCTCAAGTATTCCCTAATTGGTTCACCTACGGCCTCAAGGAACACTCCTGCAGGATCTATAGTTCGAAGGGCTTTGATAGTTGAAATATACTGGTGCAATATATCATTGGTGGAGGCACCAGCTGTAAGTAACCGATATCTTAATGCAGTGATGAATGAATCAACAAGTTTTGAGTGCTGTCCAGTATACTCAAGACATTGTTTCAAGTCTTCGATAGCAGGAGAACTGTAAAATTAAGAAGACAATTGACCATTATGATCATGCATGCATCAATTACACATGAGGCCCCTATATTATTTGATTCTCTTAAATTAAAAGAAACCTGCTGAAAACAATAATAGTGGATATCCCATTTTCTTAAAATTTCAATGGCAGGTCCTTCAGAGACAAGGTGTTGCCTAGTTTTATCTTTAGTAAATTAGTTAGTATTTTATGTTGTGTCCAGATTGTGTTTTCTCTACTAAATTGGAGTGCTTGTGTAGTTAATGAATTAATTTAGTCAAATCCATGTTGAAGTAGAATTTTCTCTACTGCTGTGTGTGTAGTCTTTTTTGCCATTGCTCTAGTCAAATCAAGATATTCAGTTCAGAAATATGGCGTGAACTTCTCGATATAAAGTAGAAGTGGAAAAATATGTTTTCCTGCTGGTTGGACACTATTTTATGGTACGATCTCATTAATAAATTTCTAATTGAGACTGTTAAGGTCTTGGACAGATTATAAGGTTTCTTTGTTGAGTTCTCTTTCTACCTCACCATATCCCTAGTCTTTTATTTCTTATTTAAGTAACCAATCCTCTCTCCCTCCCTCCCTCCCTCCCTCCCTCCGGCATTTTACTTCAACTGCTGATAAAACAAGGTTAAAATTCAATCAACCTGTTGAAATTAAAAAATAATACAGGAAAATATGATTAGCCAAAATATTGTTTATCTATGAGGCTGCTTCATTATGCTTGATCAGTATCTTAAAATGAATCATCTAATGTAAAGTATATCAAACTACCTGTCTGGATAATCCACAATAATTTCAAAAAGCTTGGCAATTCTTAGATCTTGCAAGGTTTCATAAGCAAAATACTCTAAGCGCAACTGCCATCTGACAAGTCCCTCAGAGGGAGTTCCAGTTCCATAATAGTTAGAGGATGGATAAGATGCCAAAGGTGATTTAAGACCAGAAGAAGGGCTTCCATTACTTTTAGAATCACCAAGGTAAGCAAGAAGGGCATGCAAGAATTGGAGGGGCACAGCCTGCATAACAAAATCTCCCTATTTCAGAGGGCATGTGTTGAAACTTATTAATGTCCTTTGTTATCAAAGGTGAATTAGAAAAACTTCAAGATGATTCGGAGAGATGGAAATCCATAAACAGAATAAAAATATCCTTGTACTTGACGACTTTCATGTAAACATGGAAACTGAGAAGCAGATCATGCCTACAAGAGCTACCTGTATCCACCGTTTAATGGACTCCAAAACTGAACTCCTGTAATCATCACCAGCCAGCTCATGCACTTTAGTCTGCCAAGCAATTAAAGAAATAAAATATGTTTCTAACTGTAAAACAAATGGAAGAATAAAAAGCATAAACAAAGGGAACATAGTATATTCAGCTGAAAATTCATCATCCAGAAGTTTTCAAAATATTGTTGTCAATTAGTAGAAATGATATCAACAATCTCAATGATTCCAAAAAGAAAAGAAGAGCGTATAGATATCAATAAGATACAAAAAATGACAACACAAAAAAAAAAAAAAAAAAAAAAAACCACCCAAAAAAAAAAAAAAAAAATAACAAAAAAAACAAAAAAAAAACACAAAAAAAAAAAAAAAAAAAAAAAAAAAAAAACGAGGCGATCAAATGTGCTGAATGCCAATGAAATGATATCATTAATGCAAAACCTTCAATAGGAAAAATATAGCAGACGCATAGGCATCTTCAGCCATTGAGGTAAAGCCAAGATTCCTAAGATCGCGAACAAGCATCCCGATGTTCTTCACTAATTTGTTGTTCCCCAAAAATATTCCATGGAGGTGGGATCCATCAATATCCATTTTCCCAGTTCTGCACGATAGTTTGCTTTTCTCGTCCAAGTCCATTTCATCTTCTGCCTGCAATGCATTATCGTCCTCATAGCCTGTACCCATGATTGTACTTAACTCTTCTAGTCGTCCCTTAAAATACCAGTGAAGTACATCTGAGAATATTATGAAATAGAAGTAGCCATGGTTAAATTAATACACCGTAACGCTATAAGAATATCATCATATATGAAGCTTCCTTCCCTACCCCCAATTTCAGGTGTGTGGTAGGGAGGAGGTGAGGAACTGAATAGCAAAAGGAAACAATTAACACTAAGAAGTCCAATGGTTGCCAAGACCCAAAAGAATGAATGAGAGTGTTACATCTGTATTTTACATGGGCAAAATTCACATGGAGATGCAACACAAGCCAATACACTTTGTAGTTGAGGCATTTAGTTTGAGTGAAAGAAAACACAGGTCATGTGGGAAAAGCAAAAATGATGTAGAAGTCCAATCCCAGAATCAGAATGGTTTCTTCAAAAATTTGCAGTGTAGAAGAAAACAGCAATAACCAATAACAGAGATAATTTTGCCAAATTCCTAAATTTTCACTGAGCTGTGGGAAACTTGGTAATAAAATAACAAAATGAAATCGTTTTAGTATAGTTATATAATAGCAAAATAATAAAATAGAAGACAAATAGCTTGTAAAAAAAATATTATTATTACTAAAAAATATAATAAGACACGTCAACGGTACAACAATAGTATATACCCTGCATCAGTATTACATGCTCTGCATCAAAAAAGCATCAGGGAGAAATACATGTATTATATTGATATTAAGAATTTACAACAGTAACTACTAGACTCATCCGCAAACTTCAAAAATTGAAGACACAGAAGTGAAGAAATGACCGTCGTCACCTCCACTAATCAAAGAATATTAACTCGCAGGTTCACTGTTAAACAAGCATATCAGATGATTTAGGGAACATGAATCAAAAAACTTTAACATGAGCATGTAATGATATGTGAAAAACACACCTGGAAAATGCCGAGGAAGACTGGCCATGAGTACTGAAGATAATGTTAAATGATACTTCGAGAAAAGGTGGTTGCACTTTGTATCTGAGCTGATTTGTCCATCTGACTTATTTTCTCTGTATGTTTGTAAGGCATGAACCAACAATGATAGGCACCTCTCCTGGTATTGTTTTTCGGAAGATATCTCTTCCAAAGCATTGTGTAATACTTGCTGGATCTCGTCTTGCTGATCCTGTTTCAGTATTTATCATCACTGCAATATTATTTGAACCAATATCTAATATGGAGCACCTTCTATCGACAAAGAATATTTCTTTCAAATGAATAAAATCAAACACATTGGTGATTAGTACTAACAAACATTCTACTAGAGTAATGATTTTTCAGTGTTCTCAACGTATTCACGAATTAATGGCAGCTAAATTTTGAGATTGTTTAATACTAGTCTTATTACAAACTGAGAATTCAAATGCAGAGGTACATCAAATAAGCAATGTTGACTGTCAGATTTCAGACTCCAGGCTTGTCGCTTGAAAGTTGAAACAACAACGAAATTTACATTCTGAAATAAACTATCTTAAGTAAGAGAAAAATATATAAAGTTGTATTCTCAAATGACCTATTCTTGACTCTATCATCACATTATGTTTTATCTGCAACTTGTAAGAATTTTTGTTTCTATATCTTCTGTATATGGGAATTTATATCAAACTATATGACATCTAACTGATTTTCAACTTCCATCTGGACATTATATCCATCAGCATCCTGGCCTTCAGAACGTTGTACATATTCATCAATAATCCTTCTATTAAACTCATTGCATTACAATTGTCATTTTAAATAGCTCAAATAATATTTTTTAATTAAACATGGTCCAACAAAGGAAGAATATTATAAATAGAAAAAAACTGGATACCACAGCAATGAAGAAAAATTTAGACTAAATTTATGAAATTGAATTTAACAATTTCAACAAGTGATGACAAGTTGCAAGGCACGCAGTATTGTTATAATTGTACTAATTATAAAGCAAATACAGCGTTGAATCATCACAGATTAAAACCTACACCATTGAGTTTCCTTTCTTTTCCTTTGGGTCTAAATTAAATGATAGAATGCATACTTATCAAACATGAAAACGCATTGCATACTAAGGCATCACGTGGATATATACCTGATCATTCATTTCTAGAACTGCAAGATCACCATAGGCATCAAAATGCCTCCAAAACCTTGATGCCCCATTTTTCTCAAAAGTTTCCTATAGCAAAAAAAATATTAACTACAAGTTTTCAGCAAACATAGGAACTCACATATACATGAATGCAGATAAATTATTGTTCCTACTCACCATTTCAAATGCATATATAAAGGGCCCTCTCCACAAAATATCTTCTATTTAATGGTCAAGGCCTTTGAATTAAAGGTGACGTTAATTTCCTGCTATTGTTATTTAAATTCCTTTTGGAACAGTGGTCAACTTAAAGAATATTTCAATCAGTTCATTATTCCTCACTCTTTTACTATGGAAATGGCAAAGAGAAATCATTAAATAAGCCTAAAAGAGAAAAAAATTCAAGCAAAATAAAGATGAATATACCTCAAGAGAGCCAAGGAAGTGTTCAATGACGAGAGAATCCAGTCCGCGGTTGCAAAGATTCTGCACTTGCTTAACGAAATCCGAGGCGAAAGATAAATCGCCATTGCCTTTGAGAAGTGCTTCTGTAGATAAGCAAAATCCTTCCCAGCTATCGTCAATTTCTCCAATTAAATCTTCATTCAGAGAGTCCAAAACCGCTAAATTACACATCTGTGACGATTCCGAGACATCCACTGCCTCCATTTTTGAGAACTTGCAAATATTCTTATTGGTATTTAACCAAAAGAACCCTAATTCAGACTGTAGATACAGAAATACAAATATACATTTGCCGCCATATTTTACCTACGTGGAAGACGGAATAGTGACGTGGCCGTTAAAATTGTCTAGATGTCTAGCCAAATGCACACGTGGATTTCCCAATCAGCTAAACACACCTCATCGATTAAGCACCCCAAAATTAATTTCATTTCACCTCGCCAATCTCTCTCTGTGAATTGAAAACTCCTGCAAATTGGAGCAAAGTATGAGAAGAAATCCCCCAAGTGGAAGAAGACTAGAATGTCTTGAGATACTTCCAATAAAAAATCACTCTTAAGTAGAAAAAAGCAGCGGCGGCGCAGTGCAATCTGGGAACAACCATGTATTCAAGAAAACTGAAAATCAGCAATTGGGCATTGAACATAAACTCAAATAAACTCACAAAACAATTAAAGCAATCCCATATAAACACTGTGGACTGAACTTCCTGAAGCCAAAAGGTTCAGAATTTCAGACGGAATGACGAAAGTGCAAGTTCTAGGAGGCGTGCTGATCTAAGAAGTCAGAGAATGAACTGAGAGTCGACTTTAAATAAATAAGTCTAGGCTAAATCATATTCTGGAGCGTGTTTGATACACTTTTTTCTCTTTTTTTTTTGGGGGAGAGAATGCTATTTTATTTTTATTTTTAATGATGTGATGGTGAATTTCTGTTTGAAAAAAAAGAAAAAATGATTGATGTGGTGGAAAATATTATTTTATTAAAGAATGCGTGGTTGAAAATGAATAGAAAAATGAAAATAAAAATAAAAATCTGACTCAAACAGGGGTTTAGTATTTCTTTTATAGTATATACATAAATCAAACAGTTTTTTTGAATATTTTACAATAGATTCGACCAATGGTCCTGGGATGTTTACGAGGAGGCAACAATGAGATTCGATCATAACTAACCAAATAGATCAAAATTAAATTTTTAGTATATTTTAATAATAATAATTGATGAAAGATATGATTAAAAAGTTGTAAATTTCATAAAATATATATGATTAAAATTATTGATTGATTTTGTCTTAAATTTTAATTTTAATTTTAATTTTAATCTTACCAAATAAGGACTATTGCCCAAATTAATAGTTTCTTCCTTCGTAAATTCGATTTTGAAATTAGATAGATTTATTTGTGGTGGGTTTAATGGGCACAATGTAATGATCTATCTTTAGAATTAATTTTTAGTGGTGTGAGATTTCATAAGTAGTTTTATTTAAGTGCGTGATTTCATAAAACTATTTATGTACTGAAATCTCTAGTTTGCTTTGTCATTAGAGAGAGCTTTCCAGAGGATACATTTACTTTAATGCTAATGTTACAAGCACATTGAGTAGAAACTTTCTAATATATATATATATATATCTTTTATTGACTTAATTAAATGATTAGTTAAATTGAGTAGGGATAAGAAAAAAGAAAACGCCAAAATCTAATTAACATGACCTAAAAATTTGCTATCTTTATCAGAGAATCTCTGATGGTGGAGGACGATTTTATTTAAAGACGATTTGTCGTTCCTGATCTTATTTCACCTTAATTGTTATTTGAACCAACAAAATTTATATCTTGATCCGAGTGAGGGATAACATTTCTCTTCCACATGTGATGAAGTTTTGAAAAATCCAAATATCTCAAAGATAGATGGAGAGGTGGGAATTTCTTGAAAGATCACTCACGTTATGAGTCCATTGAAGAGAAAGGGCTGAAAAAAGCTTGAGACTTACTACAATCTCTCTTTGTTTCCATTGAGTACATTTACATCCACAAGTGACAAACCTTGCATCACGTGAGTGATTTTTGGTTAATAACTGAAATGCATGCAACAATGCTATTTAGCATAACTTGTGTTTAATATCAATTTAGATGACAACACTAGTAATATAAAATTACGGAATCAATTAAATGAATCGCATAACTTCACCTTTAATTAAACATATCACGTAATGTTAGCATTAATCTTTATTTAGACACTCATTAACTAGCCTTCACAAAAGTGATTCATATCTTTACCTTTAAGTGATATATCAATTAGTGTTAGTTTAATTGTCACTTAAATTTAGATAAATAACATTATTCAATGCATAAATAACGATAAGCAGTGAGAAAAGAGTGACTAAAAACATTTTATTTTTCAAAAGATATATTTCAAAATGGTCTTACTCTATGGTCTACCTACTAGTATCATTGCACGTGCAAGCATGGAACGCTACTAGTGGACCGTGCCCATGATTAAATCCTAATATTCTCTTTTTTCTTTTTTTCTTTTTTTTTTTTGTCCTTTTTATTTTGAGAAATGTCAATCTTAATCCTAAAAGATATTATATTTATATTTCAATCCCAAAAGAAATGTCAATCTTCTAAAATGGAGGCCAGGGCCAAAGTTTGAAACTTGGTTATGTGTACTGTTGAAGATTCACTGTTTTTCTCTTACTTTTGGAAGCAATTCGAGTTCATCTAAGATTATCAATGGATTGAATTTTTTTTCGAATTCTATGAAATTAATTGGAGATGAGTTTAGGATCATAATTCAATAATCCGATCAAGATTCGAATCCGTTAACTAAATGAAACAAATATGAATATAGGTAAATCCGATATGATAACAACCCGATTCGATTTGTTATAATAATATAATAATATATTTTATATAATATCACATAATTTATTACACATAATTTTTTTTTTCATTTTAAAACTTGGATTATACTTTAAACATAATTTTTAAATAATAAATAATAATAGTATAATATTGCTAATTGAAATATTTTGAGAGTTTTATATTTTTTGTTAACTAAAATAAGATTTAAAAAATAATTAATATATATTATAAATCAAACAACCAAAGGGCCAACTTATGGAGTTACTATCATTGTTCCAAGCTTTCCACTTTTCACATCAGATACTCACTAGAATATCACAGAATTTCTAATCTATAAATAGGTGAATCAAAAATTGAATTAAAAGTTATCTGAGCCTCTTAATTCTAGAACTTAAAATTTGACTAATATAAAAGGGAAAATTACCCTAAACTCCACATATGAACTATATTATTCAAAACTAAAATTGTCTGACTTTATTTTCACAAATCAGGTGATAATACAAATTTATTAAATTTATTAATAAATTATTAATATGGATAGTGTAGTAGTTATGTATTTTTCCCAATATAAAATTTTTATCTTCATAATTTCTTAAATTTCAGATCGAATATTCGATAATATATCAAATCGAATATAGATTTAACAATCAAATATCAATTGGATTATCGAATATGATCGGATAATTATTCTTATCGGATTAGATCGAATATAGACAGATCCAATTCATTTACAACTCTACGTCTATCTCGTCCATCGTGTGCGACTCATCATTTTTCTCATCCAGTTCCTCCACTACTGTGAATGCCTTCTCTAAATACTTTAAAGAAGTGCTTTCAATTTCTTGTCATGGCTGTGAAGACTACTAATCCATCGATAGCAGAGGCATTGTCATGTGCCACCATAGCAACTTCTAAGGGTTCAATTTCCTGCTAAGAAGAATAGTTGCATTCAATTGAAGTAATGCTATTTGTTATCATGATAATGGAACATCTATGATGTGACAACTCACTATCCTTCACATTTATCACTCTCCCATAAAAATTGAATTGACCAATCTCATTATTTCACATAGACTGTCACGTCACTAATGTTCCATCGATAAATAACATTATTCTTTAATTGACATTGTCAGAGGAAAATAGAAAAATATTAAAATACATGGGCTTAACATGAAAATTTGAAAGAAGCAAATAAATAAGGATGTTATCCTTAGATTACCAGTAGCTTCGATTATTGAATCTCATGCAAGTCATATGAGTAATTTTAGGAAGATTATCAATAAAGAAACTTAAACCATACAGATCTCCAATTGACAATTGGCTGGGAGGAAGATAGTAGTCCATGAACAAAATGTATAAGGTTGGAGTTTATTCTCCAGTAATTACAGCTGCTGCAATCATCTAATTTTTCTATTTAATTACAGTACTATTTTCAAACCAAGAACTTGGGGAAGTTTAGTGTGCATGTAAATTCTCTGTAGAAGTGAAACATCGCTGCTTGTAAATAAGACGTCTTCAATTCAGAGATGGGAAATGGAACCAGCATACCTGCTGTCCTGAAGAAAAACATCATCCATGAGATGATAGCAAGAACCCTGAAAAGTAAAACAGAGAATGTAGGACATGAAAGCCTAAGAGAGCACTTTGTGATATTGGTCACCAAAGCAAATATGACATAACCTCATGCGGACATCATTAGATCCATCGGAAATTATTTATTTTATTGCTATTAGATTTTATCATTTATGTTTCTATTTTATTGTTATTGGGCTTATAGTAGTAGATTGGCTCAAACCCGTCATTTAGCTAGGTTTTTACTATTTAAACAGTTTTACATTACAATTTAGACGGTTTGATGAATTGATTAAAAGTGCGATTGGCGGCTGCCTCATTTCCTTCTCCCTTGTGTTCCATCTCCCGGCTTCTTCCCCTTCCCGCGCTTCTTTCCCCTCTGTTTCATGCTTAATTCTTTAGTTTGGTGATAATTCCTATGGATCCTACATCATAACCTCGAACGGTTGGATACTGAAGAGCAGTTCTGCTACTAAGAATTTTTAGGGGATTTTTTTTCTGAGATTTTAATTCAATAGTTCTACGGAAATGCACATTTTATATACTGAAACTGGTTCAGCATAAACTCCTATTACTGGACAAAAAGAAAGTGCAAACCTATACCGTATTACATCAGGATGCCCAATGCCAAAGGAAAACTTCATGGGGAGAATGCCCCACCGATCATGACAAGAACCATTGATAGGGATGATACTAGGAAACATCCTGGATAAATAACAAAGAGAGAATGGATAACCGACATTGGCCAGAGACTAACAATAATTTCGAATAGACGAGGTACAAGTACATTATACTTGATTCCTTGCACTTTCAAAAAAGTGCCTGAATATATCATCCGATCCAACAAAAAGAGCAATAAATTTTATTGCTGAAGAAAAACTACCTAAACGAATTAGAAATGAAGGAAACCATACTCATGAACAAAGAAAATGAAAAATAAGATAGACAGGGTTGATAGTCACTGAGTGGCCTAACTAGTCACTAAGTTGTTTAATGTTCAAGAAAATAACTCTACTCAAACACCGATTGTTGTCTGTCTTTCTATAAAGTCAGTAGATATTGAGACATCTACCAGTTGATTAATCGTCTCTAAAAGTGTACATGCTCTTTAGAATAATGCATTATTTTCCACCTCTGAAGGAAAGACACCATCCATGAGAGCAAAAACCCTGAAAAGTGGAAACACCAAAAAGACAATGGAAAATGTAGGACATGAATGCCTAAGAGAGCACTTTGTGATATAGATCGTCTAAGAAAATATGTCATAGCCTCAAACAGTTGGAAGTGACATTACTGACTCACTGAATAGCTACTACACAGATTTTTTTATTTTTTTTATTTTTGAGATTTTGATTCGAGATCTCATATGAAATATGAACATTTTCTATACTGAAACTGGTTCAACATACACCCCTATTACTGGACAAAGAGAAAGTGCAACCTATATGATATTGCATAAAGATGCCCCATGCCAAAGGGAAATACGAGGTACAAGAGCATTAGACTTGATAATATCTACATTCAAATAAGATAATGGTGAAAGTGATTATTTTCCATGTACTCGTGGGAAAAGAAAACTGAAAAATAAGATAGACAGGCTATGCTCATAGTGACTGTGAGTGGCCTAAGGAGTCACTTAGTTGTTTCAATTTTCAAGGAAACAACTCTAGAGCGTCTCTCTTTAATATAATCACTGGAACGTCTTGATACATCCACCAATCAATTAATCGTCATTGGAAGTATACTTGCTGTTTACAAAATAACACATTTAAATTGCCATGACAGATTCCTAACGGTGCAATTAATAGTTAATTGACATTTTAGTCCAACGATACCTAACGGTAATGCATAGTACAAGAAGCAAAAAATGCTCAACGAGTTCCAAAAGTAAATTTCCTCGTTAGTCATCTGACCATATGTGCATTGCAAGTACAACAGAAAAATATTCTCTACATAGCACCAATTTAGATGGCTTTGGTTTCTGCAGTCTCACCTACTCCTAGGACCTTGTTAAATTGACATAACTGTGTCATAATGAACTGACCACTTCATAATGACATTATGTGATGCTAAAATTGTAATCTACAAGTAAAAGTTGTGTAAGAACCTCGACTTCATCAATTCTGACAAGGAGAAATCCTAACTTCGGTACTCGCTAAGACTTCGCATAAAAGGCGAGCAGCATCACTGCTGCATGATAACTGAAGTGGAAAATTTCTGTCCACTAGGATACACTAATGTCTATCCCGACTTTTTATCCCGATAATTTATTGATGGACTCAGCAAAGTTCGATAACAAAAAGCAATAATACGTGTAATAAACAAATAGCAATGAACCCATCATGAAAGTCATGTTGCATTATTCCAATTTCACCAATCAATGACTCTTCCCCTTTCCATGAGCTCATTCAGACAACCTGTTTGCTAAACAATGGAGTCCAATAGAAAAATTTTAGAAACGGATTGCTTCCACAGGTCACGCATCAAAACCCACAACTGCTCTGAAACAAGAAAGTAATATCGAGTTTCAACTCCAACTTTGTTGGGTATTTTAGTGATGTCCAAATAATCCCTAGGCAATGATGAAAAATCGTGGCCCATTTATCTTCATAGGCTATAAGCCCGGGATTGAAGAATATTGAAATCCACACCACAAATGATGTAGCCCAAATGTTATTGGATATTTAGAGGAAATCAGCCCATTGGGCTAGATGCTCAATATCCAATTATGGAGATAATTTGAATTGGGAAGAAGTCTATCTCTTATCTTCCTCTTGGATATGAATCTTATCACTTTGTTAGTATTTCAATCTTCTTGAACTCTATCTTGGAGAGAAAAATATTGGAAATTCGTTTTTCAATATTGCCTATAAATTGGAACCCTCTTACTCTCATTTAAACACACCAAATACAAGCTAGAAACAGTCATTAGTTCACTGTTCAATTTTCTCTTCTTCTTCCCTTCAGAAAATTGGTCCCTGCTTTGTGCAATTCTCTCTACTTCAAGAAGTCTCCAATTTGGTGTTACCTTTGTGGTGTTGGATGATTTTCTGAGCCTAATTGAGAAGGGGAATTATTGCTCTTATTTGTTCTTCATTAATTTGATTCTTTAATTGATTTCTTCTCTTAATTCACACTAATTAAATTTATTTGTTCAATTGTAGGAGAAATCAACATCAACAATTGGTATCAGAGCGAGGTTAGGAATCAAAAACTGAAGAAAAAAGGGCAGAAACCGAACTGGAGCAGAAACTGGAAGGCAGAAACTGAACTGGAGCAGAAACAGGAAGAAGAACAGGAAGTTTTTGAAAAAACCGAACCTGCAAATCCATTTTCCGGACAAACGACAGACCTGAAGAAGAAACGGAGGCCAGATTCGGACTCAGCAGGCGGAGGCGCAGCTGACTGAGTGGCGCGTGAGATCCGGCGACGGCGCGTGCGGAGGCGCGTGGGGAATCCGGCAGCGGCGCGTGGCGGCGCGTGGGGAGGAATCCGGCGAAGGTTTCTTCAGACAGAATTTTTATTTTGATATTTTTAACATTCCTGTGTTGTTTGTTTTTTCATTTCAGGTACTGTAGCAAAGTTGGACGATTTTGCCCTTGGTCGATCGGCGATCGGAATTGCCATATACATTTACTGAATTACTTTAGGCCAAAATTGCGGCCCTAAAGCAGTAAATTCGCATCCCTCGTAATTTACGGACTCAGATAGGTCCGCTCTGGTAAATTGGCTGAAACCTTTACATTATCGCACTAGCAGATCATCGTGTGGGGTGATCATTAGGATTTGGGGTTGCCATTGCTTGGTAACCATTGCTTGTTGGTAGAACCTAGGATTATTTGTCATTCCTTGTTTAATTTCTAAGTGAAATTACTTATTGTCTTTAGATTTATTCGTTGAACGTAGTAATCTCATATTATTTTAGACTTGTACCCAGACTCCTATTCTAGTTTCTTCCCTTGACCTGAGAACGTGATTCTCACGGAATCCTGGGGTTCTAGAATAGCGTATTATTGTGAAACCATAGGAATCTTGTTACTTTGTGTAATCTGTGTGACCTGTGACTTTTACATACCTGCATTTGTGATCTGTGCATTTTTTGGTAAGATGTCAACACATCACTTTGAGTTGGGTGTTTTTAATGGTAAAGGAGATTTTTCAATTTGGCAACAAAAAATGAAAGGTATTCTTGTTCAACAAAAGGTTTCTAAAGCAATTGATGGTTCCTTTCCTGCAAACTTAACTGCTGACGAAAAAGAAAATTTGGATGAATTGGCTTATACTTCTATCATTTTACATTTGTCTGATGCTGTATTAAGAAAAGTTGGTAAATTAAAAACTACTCAAGAACTTTGGGAAAAATTGGAGGAACTTTATGTGTCAAAGTCCACTCCAAACAAACTTTTTCTACTTGAAAGTTTTTTTAGCTTCAAAATCGATTCTTCTAAAGATATGGATGACAATTTGGACGTTTTCAATAAACTCGTGCAAGATATCACTAATTGTGGTGAAAAAGTATCTGAAGAATATAAGGCTATTATTTTATTAAATGCTATCCCTGACACTTATAGAGAAGTCAAAAATGCTATTAAATATGGGAGAGATACTTTAACTCCTGAAATTGTCATAGACTCGTTAAGAAGTAAAGATATGGAAATGCGAGCCGAAAGAGTCGAGAGAAAAAGTGGAGAGGTTCATATGATGAGAGGACGGTCTCAATCTAGAACTCGTGATAACCAAAATGGATACGCATCTGGTAGTAAAAAGAAAACTAGAAGTCTATCTAGGTCAAAAGGTAAAGTAAAAGGTAGAAAATGCTATGGGTGCGGTAAAACAGGACACTTTATTAAAGATTGTTATATTGAGAAAAATAAGCAAAAAGAAAGGGTTTACGATGAGGCTAATGTTGTTACTTCTTCTGATGAATGCTGTGAAGTTTATGTGTTATTGAACTCTGAACCTACTGAAATAAATCTGACTGTGAAATCACACCTGCATGAATGGATACTTGATTCTGGTGCATCTTTCCATGTTTCATCACATAAAAACTGGTTTGAAAATTTGCATGAATCTGAAAGTGGTCATGCTATTTTGTGTAATAATGATGCATATAAAATTGCTGGAATTGGTGATATCACGTTAAAATTTGACACTGGTTATACGCTTAAATTACATGGAGTCAGATATATTCCTGAAATGGCTAGGAATCTTATTTCTGTAGGAGCATTAGAAACTGATGGTTTTACTGGTAAAATTGGTAACAACATGCTTAAGATGATAAAGGGTGCTCTTGTCACATGTAAAGGAACCAAAAGAAACGGTATTTATGTGACTACTGCTGAAATTATTAAAAATTCATCTTCCTCCATAAATTTGACCAACACAGATGATACACACAAGTGGCACAATAGATTAGCTCATATAAGTATTAAAGGACTTAAACTGCTAAATGATAAAGGTGTATTTGGAAAAGACTGTGTGTCTAATATGCCTTTCTGTGATCACTGTGTGCTTGGTAAACATCATAAGTTGTCATTCTCATCTGGCATACACAAAAGTGCTAACATTTTGGATTATATTCATACTGATTTATGGGGGCCTGCTACTAATCCTACGATGGGTGGTAATAGATATTTTTTGTCTATAATTGATGATTATTCTCGTAAGGTATGGGTTTATCTGTTAAAAGATAAAAGTGAAACTTTTAAAATCTTCAAAATATGGAAATTGCAAGTTGAAACTCAAACTGGCAAAAAGATAAAATATCTAAGAACTGATAATGGCCTAGAATTTTGTAATAATGATTTTGATAATATGTGCGAAGAATGTGGAATTACTAGACACAAAACTGTTCCTTATACACCTCAACAAAACGGGGTGGCTGAACGTATGAATCGTACTTTACTTGATAAAGTTAGATGTATGATGTTGAGTTCTGGTATTCCTAAATCTTTTTGGGGTGAAGCTGTTATGACTGCATGTTATCTGATTAATTTGACACCCTCTACTGCATTAAATGGTGATACTCCGCATGAAAAATGGTATGGTAAATGTGCTGACTATACTGTGTTAAAAACTTTTGGCTGTGCTGCTTTCTCTCATCAAAATGAGGGAAAATTAGAACCTAGAGCTAGGAAATGCGTTTTCTTAGGATACCCCGAAGGTGTTAAAGGGTATAGGCTTTGGGATAGAAGTCAAACTGGAGTTAAGATCATCATAAGTCGTGATATTACATTTAATGAGTCTGAAATGCCGTGTCTAAAATCAGAAAATGACACATTGAGAGAAAAACAGCAAGAAAACATTAGTAACGAATCCCAAGTGGATTTAAGACATTTGAGTGTTCAAACCCCTACCACCTCAATTGAGGTGGAGCATCAAAATCATGAATTAGAAAATAATCAGAGTGAAAATATTGAGAGAGATGACGTTATAGAGGAATATCAAGAAGAAAACAATCATTTGTCTGATTACCAGTTAGCTAGAGACAGAGTTAGGAGAACATATAGGGTACCTCAAAGGTTAGAGTCTGATTTTGAACTTGCTTATGCTAGTTATGAAGAACTAGTTGATAGGGAACCAAACACATATGAAGAAGCCTTGAGGAGTGAACAATCTGAGGATTGGGTGAAAGCAATGAAAGAAGAGATAAATTCCCTCGATAAAAATCAAACATGGGAGTTAGTACCAAGACCAAAAGACAAGTCTATTGTTGGGTGTAAATGGGTTTTTAGAATTAAGGAGGGAATCACTAAAGGAGAGACTTTAAGGTTTAAGGCTAGACTCGTGGCTAAAGGTTACACACAAAAGGAAGGGATAGATTATAATGAAATCTTTTCTCCAGTTGTTAAGTATACCACAATTAGGACTATGCTTGCATTAGTTGCACATTTTAATTGGGAACTCGAACAACTTGATGTTAAAACTGCTTTTTTGCATGGTGAACTTGATGAAAAGATTTTTATGGATCAACCTAAGGGTTTTGAGAATAAACAAAAACCTGATCATGTGTGTTTTCTTAAACGTTCTTTATATGGCCTGAAACAATCTCCTAGACAATGGTACAAACGTTTTGATTCGTTTGTTCAAACAATTGGTTTTAAAAGGAGTGAATTTGATCATTGCTTATACTATCAAGGTGATGCTAATAATAATAACTGTGTGTTTTTGTTACTATACGTTGATGATATGCTTTTGATTGGTCCCAACTTAAAACTATTAAATGATATTAAGATTACTTTGAATAGTGAATTTGATATGAAAGACCTAGGAAATGCTAAAAGAATCTTAGGCATGGAAATTCAAAGAGATAGATCTAATTCATTTTTGTTTTTGCATCAGACTCCATATATCATGAAAATCTTGAAAAAATTTGGCATGAATGAATGTAAACCTGTTACATTGCCTTTAGGTAATCAATTTGTATTATCTAAAGAACAATCACCTGCTAATGAAGAGGAAGAGGAATATATGAAAAAGATTCCATATTCAAATGCCATTGGTTCTGTTATGTATCTAATGGTGTGTACTAGACCCGACTTAGCATTTGCTGTTAGTACACTTAGCAGGTATATGTCCAACCCTGGTCCCAAACATTGGGAAGCTTTAAAATGGTTGTTTAGATATTTAAAAGGAACATGTAATGCTGGTCTAATATATAAGTTTAGCACTGAAGGAGTAAAATTGAAAGGCTTTACTGATGCTAATTATGCTGGTGATAGAGATAATAGGAAATCTACATCTTCCTATGTGTTTACCTTGTGTAATTCTTGTGTTAGCTGGAAATCTCAACTTCAACATGTTGTTGCTTTATCTACTACTGAATCTGAATATATTGCTGCTACTGAAGCCTTTAAAGAATCTTTGTGGTTTAAAGGTGTATTAAATGAACTTGGTGTTTTTGATAACAATGTGACAATATATTCTGATAGTCAATCTGCTATTCACCTATGCAAAAATCCTGTTTTTCATGAACGTACTAAACACATAGATGTTAGACTGCATTTCATTAGAGATATGGTTTCTCAAGAACTGGTAAAACTTGAGAAAATCCTTTCAGAATATAATCCTGCTGACATGGGAACTAAGGTGCTCCCATTGGTAAAATTTAGAAGTTGCCTTGATCTTCTAAATATCGGTACGAACTTGTAAGTCTCTCTTCATAAGCTATTTGTTATCTTATCTAACTTGCAGGTTGTTTTTGGCATCAAGGTGGAGGTTGTTGGGTATTTTAGTGATGCCCAAATAACCCCTAGGCAATGATGAAAAATCGTGGCCCATTTATCTTCATAGGCTATAAGCCCGGGATTGAAGAATATTGAAATCCACACCACAAATGATGTAGCCCAAATGTTATTGGATATTTAGAGGAAATCAGCCCATTGGGCTAGATGCTCAATATCCAATTATGGAGATAATTTGAATTGGGAAGAAGTCTATCTCTTATCTTCCTCTTGGATATGAATCTTATCACTTTGTTAGTATTTCAATCTTCTTGAACTCTATCTTGGAGAGAAAAATATTGGAAATTCGTTTTTCAATTTTGCCTATAAATTGGAACCCTCTTACTCTCATTTAAACACACCAAATACAAGCTAGAAACAGTCATTAGTTCACTGTTCAATTTTCTCTTCTTCTTCCCTTCAGAAAATTGGTCCCTGCTTTGTGCAATTCTCTCTACTTCAAGAAGTCTCCAATTTGGTGTTACCTTTGTGGTGTTGGATGATTTTCTGAGCCTAATTGAGAAGGGGAATTATTGCTCTTATTTGTTCTTCATTAATTTGATTCTTTAATTGATTTCTTCTCTTAATTCACACTAATTAAATTTATTTGTTCAATTGTAGGAGAAATTAACATCAACAAACTTGAATGCTTCCGAGGAGCTGTGCAACTTTATGTAGAAGCGGGGAATTGTAAACTTGACATTTTGTGGTGCTAGTTTTGAAAGGCAATAGCTAAACATGTTGCTTTGATGGTTATTAGCAAACTTAAATTGCAGAATGTTGTTGTCAAGCAAGTACGTAAACATACAGAAACTTAACTGAGAATAATAAGAGTCGGATATAGATATAATTAGTCATCAAACAGTAAAACCAGCCCAGTTTTTGAAAGCAATCAATGCTTCCATTTTCCTAAAGTTTCTCTTCCTCAACTTTCATACTTTCAGCTTCTTATCGTCTCCATGAATGCTTGCTTGCACCTCCCCTTATCAACAAATATTTTCATCTCTTGTGATTTCTCGACAACTTGCATCACAGCATTAAAGAATCCACCCTTAATCAAACAGAGAGAAAAGCATCAACCAAGTTAGTATCCAATTTGAATCTCTTCACTCCTTCAACTGATACCTTCCTCTTCACCTCATTCCACAGCATCAACACTCTGAAGTACTTCACTGCATTCACATATCCATTAACGAAGGAAGGATATGTCCGTTCATTCGGTTCAAACTGTAGGAAAATCATCCTCTTGAAAGTCCTTTTTCCATCTTCCAACCGCCCAGCCTTGCAGAAGGCCAGAATAATCGAATTCCAATCGTGGGTACCCACTTTATCTTGGAGGTCCTCAACAACCTCGTCCAAGAGAGCTGCCACGAGGGCCGATGGTTTTCTGTTAAACCTGTCATTATAGTCAGATAACTGCCATTCAAGTCACGTATTCTTGATTCTCTCATGTCCCTAAACAAAGAAAATGCTGACTGGAAATCTTGGCATGACATGGATGCTTCTACGAGAGATTCATAGCTACCAACATCCAACTGAAGCCCCAAACTAGTAATTTCTGTAACCAATTGAGCAGTTTCGGTTGTTCCTTGCTCTTTGCCATAAGCTTTCAAGATGGACACAGAGACCCCAATTCCAACATAAGCCTCTTAAGCATTCATTTCATCAAGGATGTTATGCGCCTTGTCCAATAATCCGAGACTAACACAAGCACTGATAATACAGTATCCCATTCATCTTTATACTGAAATGGATGAACATTCCAACTTCTGTGCCTCAATAATCAAATTCGCTAAACCCTTGATATTCCCATTTTGGAGAAATACTGTGACCACGTCATTATATGTTTCTTAGCTAAAAATCGAATCTTGTGCTTCTCCTTCTTTCGGACTACACAGAAGTGTAGCTGAAACAGATTCCAAATTACTAGACTTCAGATACCCACTAATCAGATTCTGAAGAAAAACATTTCTATTAGAAAAATCAAACCTAGTGATTATACCTTTTAACTCAAGTGATCTTCTCCTCAAGCCCCTTAGTGGCATACAAATAAGCAAGTTACCCAAAACTAAATTCATCAGGCTTAATGCCCAAAACAGACATCGTGTCAATAACCTTCTCAGCAGAACTAACCAATTCAAGCTTGCAAGAACAACACTGTAAGTGTTATGCCCTAGGTCCAATCAACTTGGGACATAAACACTTTAAAAATATATATAATCAATGCATATTATATGGCAATATTTATTATTTAATTGAATTTATATTCTAATAAATTAAATAATAGAATCCGTAGATTCAAGT
>CAIGRB010056665.1:0-21179 GCA_903798255.1 Fraxinus quadrangulata
TTGTCAAACCTGTTTCATGAAATCAATAACTCAAATATCAAGTTTAAAAGTACGTGAAAACATTTAAGGAAATAGCATGTATCAATTGAGATAAATAACATAAATATTAAGCTTGCTAAATTAAGACACAATATCAATGTTAAACAAAATACCAAAATTAACATAAATATTATAAAACATCAAAACTTAATTAAGCAATGCTACAAAATGGAAGCGTAATCAATTGAAGCATTTACCAAAATGGCTTATTCATCAACTAAATTCATGCAACAGACTGAGAAGACTTTTCAGATTCTAAGAGTTGCTATACAAAATTTGAAGAATCAGATGGGGGCAAACAGTCAAAGTACTTTCAAAAAGACAGTCAGGGACCCTGACAAGTGTCATTAGGACAAATTTCAAATAGCATGTAATGGCAGTAAGTGTTGTGGAAAACGAGCTTGTTGATTAATTACTTCACGGAGTGGGGTTCAACTTCCAAAAATTAAAATTAAAAGACAGGTGGTAGTAAATGAAAATGTATCTTCCACGGATGAGGAACAAGTTGATAAATTTGAATAGTTAGCAAAAATAGTTCGAGATCAAAAGTCAGTTAGTCCATAGGTTCAGACAATCATTCCTATCAAGTCATATGCCCCTCTTGTCCCCTTTCATCATATATTGCAAAAAAGAAAGCTCAAAAAACAATTTGAAAAGTTTCTATATGTGCTAAGAAAGCTCCACATCAACATACCATTCATCGATACAATTAGACAGACTCTAAGCTATGCAATATTCTTAAAAGACGTGATATCAAAGAAAAGAAAACTTTCGGATTTTAAAGAAGAGGCATTGACAAAAGAGAGTAGTGCAATGCTATAAAATAAATTGCCTTCCAAACTCAAGGATTTAGAGAGTTTCACTTTACCTATTTCATTAGGCAAAAAAAAGTTTATTTTACTACTTTATGTGATACAGGTGTAGGAGTTAATTTAATGAATTTATCTGTATACACGAAATTAAAATTTGGAGAAGTAAAGGAAACAATGGTGTCACTGCAACTGGACAATGGAAGCACGAAATATCCAAGAGGCTAGGTCGAAGATGCACTCATTAAAGCTAGAAATTTGATATTCTCAACGGACTTCATTGTTCCTAACATAGAAGATGATCTAAATATTCGAAAAATCTTGGGTCAACTTTTCCTATTAGTCAAACCTTGATTGACATGGGAAAATGTGAGTTGACTTTGAGGTAGAGGATGAACCAAAAGTTTTTAAATTATACAATCCATCCAAGCAACCATCAGCAGTGCAAATGTATTGATGAAGAAGATCTACAAAGCTCTCAAAAGAGAAAACCTAAAATTGGTGAAATTCTTGGTCGAGATGAGAACGTAGAGTTCAAGGTTTGGAGAGCAAAAAGAGGATGCAAGGCTAAAAATTGCAAGGACTACAAGGCCAAAAAATTCCTATTTAAACCACCATGATTAACTCATCCACAAAGTTTAGCTAAAAACTTCAAATTAAGCACTTATTGAGAGGCAACTCAATTTCTTACCTTTTTTAATTTATTATCCTTTATGTTTAAATTTAGCCTAGAAAAGAATTTCTTTTACGAGTCAAAAACAATAAAATAATCACGTGGCACGATTTTAAAAGCTTTAGGGGCGTAAAAAAAAAACTGGTTAACATGCACATCGTATTGCAACTTTTAAACTTTTTTTACTCTAATATTGGTATTTTCTTCCATTTTCCAAAGGTACTGAAATATTAATTGGGAGCCAGCTTAATAAGTTAAAGAATGGAATGAACGGATCTAACGAACTATCTCAAATATAAGAAAAAAAAATAATATAGGAAGTACATTCCTCCTTTCTTCCCTATCCCTTTATGTACTAGATTATACTTTAAGACATTGAGACAATGTCTACTATAAGTTTGGAGGAAAAACATTGAGTTTTTACCAAACATTGAGTTTTTAGTTATATTATTCTCATGTGATGTGTGTTTTTTCACTGCTATTATATATGAAAAAATAGTTAAAATTGAAAAAAGTAAAAATTTCAGAAGTATTTGCCTTTTAGTTTGCTTGTTTGTGTAAGTTAAGTAGCCAACAGGTAATGACAAATATATTTGAAATTATGTGTTGATTTATGAATGGTGAATAGATTATATAATTAAATTAATTGATTTCTATCCATGTAAAATTTGAAATTTTTTGTGCACATGAATTAAGTTTTGCAGTGTGAAGTAATGAGTTGATTCATATGATTGATACATTGAAATAGTCGAACTTAGATGCTAAACCCAAAAATTATTACAATATAAATCCTTGTACCAAATTTAGCATAATGTCAGTGTGATTGAACTGATGTAGGAAGATATTGATATGAATGAGAATTCCACGTGTGTAAATTCTTGTGTGGACTGTCTAAGGCTTACAAGATGAAAATTATATAAAAATCTTAATTTAGAAATCGATTTTTGAGAATCAGTATATAATGAGTGACATTGCACTAATTATGGCAAAACAAAAAAATGCCTCATTTACATCTCTTCGTAGCATTTATGACTTTGATGATTAAAACTGCAATGGTATCTAAAACCTAATGCCTTATAGTTATCTGACTTATGAGTTATTAACTAAAAACACGTTACAATAATCATTTAGAAAGCTTAATGGAGAGACGTTTGCGCATAAAAAAATTGCGTTCTACACATTTGTTAAGTCCCAACACTTATTTGTGAGAATTAGATCAATGACAAGAAATTATTAGACTAGTTTAATCTTGAAGGCTGAAGAAATTAAAAAAAAAAATGGAAAATCTTTATTTGTTGATATATTGATTTGCAATTACTGAAATCCATTTAAACTAGAGAGGATAATGAGCATTATAAAAATTCAACTTTAAATCACACATTGAGAGAATAGTAAAAAAGAATAAGTTTGGGAAGTGTGAAGAAAGGACAAATTTGACCATTGAGAGTTGAGAGTTGAGAATTGAAAACTTAATTCTTCACACACACACACACACACACACACACACATCAATTTTGCATTGGAGAAGTTGATATTGATTTTGGTATTGCAACCTTGAAGATGCTTATAGGTTCAATACAATGATTCAAATCTTGAAATAAAACGGCACGTTTTCTAACCAAAATTTTGTTATCTGTTTGTTTGTTAGTTGAGTTAGGTTAATGGTTCTATTTGAAGACATAAAAATATTTAAGTTTGGAGATGTTTGACAAGTGTATTTTATACACTTATTTGGGCAAACAAATATAGAAATTTAATGGTTCTTTTGATTAATTATAGCATGATTTATTGTATATTTCATTTATTAGGTAAAACTCGACGATTGGAAGCCAAATTGATAGAAATAAGCGAAAAATGACAAAAAAATTGCGGTATCCAAAGTATGAGGACCAAATTGTATATATCCAATGGCTTATTCGAATTACAAAATGATAAGTGGAGAATGCTAGGCGTCAATCAAGTGCAATTATAATTCAAAAAGGAGGGAAATATGAAAAAAAAAGTTTCACTAATCAATTTTCAAATGCACAAGTTATGTTCCAAATTTTTATCTAGAGACCGAGACCCATTTTTGACATAGTAAACATTTAAATTGAAAAAAAAAATGACATTTCTAAGATAATTGTATCCATTTGAGTTAGATTTCCGATGATTGGATCATAATGTTATGGCAAAAATATCGATAGCTACGTAGAGACATAACCATGTGCGGCGTGAAGACGACTTTCCTTCTTCAATTAGAACTCTGTTGGAATCCAATTTGAACGTGATTCTTGACCTAATTTCACCCTCTATATATACAAAACATGGGGCAGCCATTGAAGGAGACCTCTTACACCATTATTTATCAATTATTGTTCTTGTGAGATTAAATACAAATTCGAATTTCGACCAATTGAAGACCAAACCTTGAATATTTTAAGAAACAAGAAAAGACAATTGGAGATTAACCAAGACAATTGAAGAAATTCAAGAGATCAAGATTTATTTTGATCTTCTTCTTTATCAATCTAAAATTCGGGTTATGTTCTTCAAATTAATAATTTTTTTTTTTGTAATTTGTAATGCTAGGCTAGGTTTCAATTATGAAGACATGAATGACACCCTTATTATTATGATGTTTTAATATAAATCCAATAATTTGATACCCAAAATGTATTTAGTCTTGGATGATTGTTATATAACCTAATGCTTTTTCAATTAATTGGCCACTAATTGGAATGTTGTGCGAATTTTATTGTTTTAGAGAGAGAAAATTGGATAGATAGAACATTATAACAACCATCGTAAAGTTCGATAGGAGATAAAGATATACCGCATGATTTCTATAGATGTTCTAGAGTTTTTAATGTATGTATTCATGTTTGTTTCTTTCATAGAAATATATGAAAGTCGCATAAGATGAAATATATAATTGATATTGAGAGATGCTTTTAATTAACATATAAATATTGATTAACATGAATGTGTACATATTTTCATATTATTGAATTGCATTGAAACTGTTTAATAAGGAAAATTTGAGGTCTTAGTAACCATTGAATCTAAATTTACAAAAGTTGCATAATTTTCTCACTAGAATAATTAGTTTAATTAGATAAGTGGTAAATTCCTACAAACAAATTTGGCTATTGGATTAGAGTTAATATTAATTAATCATAGGTTAAGTACATGGTCCTCATGGAAATGATATTCTATTCACTACTTCATTACTTGTACACAATACCGTATACGTGCGAGAAATTTATTAATGATCAAGTTTTTGGAGTTGTTGTCAGGAAGTGTAGTATTTAATTATTTTAAATTTATTTTAGCTTTAATTGTTAGTGTACTGCTAAAATTGATAGGGCGGTTGAAGGGAGGTTAGCGAGCAGTTTTGTCCTTGGTCCATCTTTGACTCCTTGAAGACCTATATAACCAACCCTCGACTATTTTAACTGTAATTACAACTCAATAACTATGATTTTGGATATGAGAATAACCAATTACAATTTGGACCTAACAAACTCCCTCTTTGATACTTCTTGACAAAATCATTTATTTTAAAAAATTAAAATCAACACAACCTAGCACTATTAACCCAAAGACTCAATTTCCAAGCTTTAACTCAATAGCTTGTCATACATGTTTCTTGAAACACATGAAACCAACAATACTAAGTTATAGAAACGGCACAAGTAATATATTTGTAACACCAAAGCATGTAATACTACGTCAATAACTTAGAAATTAAAAATGACAAGTTGTGATATCAACAACACAAAATATGATACTGATATTATACATAACACTTAACATAATTTAAATAAGGCAAAATGATACATTATACTAGTCAGATCATCAATCAAAAAGATATCTAAGACTCTCCCTAAGTTAAATATCAAAAACAAACACAACAATGGTGGTATATCTTAACAATGTATTAACTTCCCCACCCCCTACCCACAACTCACACACTACTCACTCCCTGAAATAAACACTAATCTCTCTCCCTTTTGTCATGAATAACAAGGGGAAATCAAGCAAATAATCATCAATAATGCAGAGATGGATGAAAAAAAATATGCACATGGACAAAATATGCAAAATTATGCAAAACATGTGATGGGAAAAAAATTTCTTTTTTAGATAACTTATTTTCATGGATTTTTAAATTGAATATTAAGTAGTGAAAGCTGAAATCACATGAATAGTTATTTGTTAACTTATATAGACATAGTTCATAAATAGTGAACTTTTCTCACATAACTCATTTTAAATCTAAATGAAGTAAATTGCATAAGTGAATAGTATTATTAATCTCCTGTAAGCAAGACTCAAAATTTTATATAGAAAAGGCATGCAAAGAAATTACCGGTGAATGAATAATTTCCTCAAATTATGAAAATCAAACCCAATGCTACTAAGACCGCTTATTCAAAATAGCTCATATTTAGAACTTTTTCTTTCTCCTCCTATCTGTGAGCATATATAATTTTTTCTATTTTATGTGTAGATTTTTGTCCATTAAAGTTACTAAATGATCCAATAACGAGCACTAAGTCAATGACTCCCAAGTCATATGACTATAAGAACCAGGTTTTAAGACACCCAACAGGCTTAATTATTCAAGTCATAATGACTATGCATAAAAGTTTATGATGTATCTCACTTTTTCTATTGACATATAATTCAAATATTTTGAAGCTCAAAATTATTTTTCTTCTAGGGAAATATGCTAGAGTTTAGGTCAACTAATTAAAGGCCGTTCTATATTCAAAGTTACATCGTCACACTGATGATTGCCGTCCAAAATTTCACTCATGCAATCAAGACTCACTCATAAAAGCATAATTTGCAATGCAAATAATACATCACGTAACCTACGCCAGATACTCCAAACAAGTTCTAAACAAAGTTAATGAAAACTTTAATCATGTATCTTTAATTTTACTAGTACTTGATCACAAAATAACATGTCTAATGATATTACTTTAAAGTGTTGTCATCATTAAAAATCCTTTCTCCTTTTTCAATTTTTGTATTTATTTGTTTTCATAATAATAAAAGAAATAACGTTAAACAAATGAGATAAGGAAAAATTTATAGTATATGCATGAATATGTAGATACCATGAACAAGGTAGATGCATGTATCTAAAGACCTATTCAATGAGGAACACAAGTGCTCTTACCTCTGAGAGCAATGCAACACTGCAATTAAATGCATCACTTTGACCTGTGAGTTTACTCTTTCTTATCCAAATCTTCTTATAAGAAGATGTAATCTTAGTTAAATAACTCTTCATATTAGTCAAGTGACTCATTTGATTAGTCAAGAATCTAACTTGAGTAGTAAGATCTTATTTGTTATTCTTAACCAAGGGCTTACGAGATATAAGTCGAATGTGGCCTAACTCGGCACAATTGTGACAAATGGGAATGAATCTAGTAATATTTCTAGGTCTCAAGTATTGAACCTTAGGTTGAGGAAACCTATGTTGCACATATGGTTTCTGTCCTAGGGCTCTTAAATTTTTAGACTTGATTGAGGTAAGTACAAACTTATTTTTAGAAGAGAAAATGGTATGAGAAATTGTTTCATTAAAGCCTAAACATCTCTTATTTCCAACTGGCTTATTCAAACTTGACATGTTGTCAAGCTTCTTAGATCCACAATTAAAAGATGGAAGTTGGGCACTAGATTTGTCAAGATCACATGTAAGAATCTTAACCTTAATTTCTAAGAACTCTTTTTCAATTCTTAATTCATTAAATCTACTAGTCAACTCCTCAAGTTTGATCACTAAACTCTCATTTTCTAACTCAACACTATGCAATTTCTAAAGGCAGAGCTATTAATTTTTTCCAACCTAAGGCTCTCTACGTAGCTGGTCAAAGGCCTCCTTTATATCCCGATCATCTTCTGATTCTTCCTTTGAAGAGTCAAATTGCTCATTGTCCTCGAGCGTCCAACTCTCTACAGGTTCACTCTTAACCATCGAAGTAAATGCCATATAATTTCCTCCCTCATCAGAATTGAAGTTTTCTCTTTGATAATTAGATCTAGACTTATCATCAGTGAGAGTAGCGTTCATAACCTTACCTAGGATTTTCTTATAACTTGGGCACTCATATTTAACATGCCTAATACCCACGCACTCATGATACCTCACAAATTGAGACCTCTTAGAGGCATCTCTAGTATCTCTTTTCTCTCTTTTATCATTCTTGTTTTCACTAGAGTACTTGTAAACTTATCAGGAAATTTCCTATTATTCCTAAAGAATTTCTTAAATTTCCTAACAAGATAGACAAACTCCTCATCCTTTAGGATGTGATGCCAGTCTCATCACTATTCTCTTCCTTAACAGTGTGTAGGGCTAAATACTTATTTTTCTTAGACTATTATAGGCTAAGCTCATATGTTTGTTAAAAGATATCCTATAAGTTCTTTATATCTTAATAGCATCTAGCTCTTACTTTCCCTAATAGTTGTGACCTTGGTCTAAATCTCTCATGTTGGGACCACATCACTTTCCTCACAATCTTAGCCTCGAGGATACGCAAACGTATGTTGAAACTAGAGTTCACTATATCATTCAATTTTGCATAGAACTCAACAAAGGATTCAATCTCTTTTATCCCAATTTCTTCAAATCTAGTTGTCAACATTTACAATTTAGAGTTTTTTCACGGTCTTAGTTCGCTTGTGCATGGTTTCTAAAATATCCCAAGCATCCTTAGTAGTCTCACACATGGACACACACTTAAACTCTTCGGGGAGGGGGGGGGGGGAAATAGCCATAAAAAAGGCATAGATAGATCTACTATTGCAATTACACTCAACTAGATTATCCTTAGACAAAGTAAAGACATTAGTACGAGTAACAACACCAGGAACAATGGTAGATGGGATAGTCCAATCCTTTTCTAAACTAATCAAAACCCGCTCATCCATAGACTTTAAAAAAACTCTCGTTCTAACTATCCAATATGCATAATTACTATCGTCAAAATAAGGAGAAATAGGGATACACACAGTTCAATTTGAGAGATTTGTGCCATATTTTAAACCAAAATCATTTCATGCAGTTTGGAATTTTTCCAAACCAAACTACAATTTTATTTGCAATTGGGTTTGATTTTAATCCGTGATTTACCTATTGACGTTATAGTAATATATTTAAATAAGTTAATAATAAAATTTTAAACAAGAACTAATAATGTTAAATTACATTCATATTTGTCTAAAATTCAAAATACAAACATTCATATAAGAATTACATTCTAACCTCTCATTTTTTTTAATTGGATCAATATCCCCTATTGTAACAAGGGTTTGACCTCTATATAATATACAAATATCAAAATATTCATTAGCCCTTATTAATGATATTGACAAGAAATTAAAAAACAATATGCATAGAAATTTCAAAATTGATTATAGAAAATAAAGGTCACCTTCTACAACTTTATCCGAGTAATCCAAATATTAACTAAGCACTATAAGTTCCTTGTCGTTATGCAACTAATTCTTCACGCATATGAAGGCTTCAACCATCTTTGCACCCAATGAACTCCTAAAGGAATTAAGAATCCGACCACAAGTGAAAAATGCTGACTCCGAAGCGACTGTGGATATTTGAATTGCTAATACATATTTGGCAATTTGGGAGATAATTTTGTACTCATGCACATTCAATTCCACCAAAGTAATATGTCAAAATTGGGATCAATCAAATCTTCACGACGGTCCCACCAATATTCAACCAAATCATTCTTCTTAGATTGTATATTTTGTATAAGTCTAGCTAAAAAATAGAAGGAATGGAGAGACCTAAAGCAAGTTGTGAAGGACTTGGAAAGATTCTTCACAGCTACCAATACCCTTAGAAAGCTCACTAGTTTTATACATACTATAGCTAGTCACTCTCTTTTGTACTTTGTCTTCAACCCTATATGGATACTTTTTGCACAACTATGTGGGATGATTTTCCAAGGTGCTAGTTCTACAGTTGTTAGCATAATGCTTATATATTTGTCCACAAAAATTACATTCTGCCTTCTCATCTTCTCGAATTTTAAAATAATCCCACACCTCAGATCTTTTGTTTCCCTTCTTCCCTTTGCCATCCATTTTCATAGCTTCAGGGTCATCCCCTATTGAAATTGCATCATCAGTTTTTTCTAGAATTGGACCCATATTGTAAAAAGGGGTAGAAAAAAACAACGGATTAACCTAAGCTGTGGAAAAGAAACATTTCAAATTATCATTTTGTAATTTGTATTGCTGATTTACTGTAGCATGTAAATTAGTTTTTATTTTTTTGGGAAAAATATAAAATTTATAATTTAATAAATTAATTTTTTTATTGAAAAATAAAAAAGCTTAGGTTCGTTGTGTGGTTTTTAAAAATTGAAACTTAAATCAAACTATTTTAAAACTATTTGATTCGATTTGAGGGAAAAATTGTGGGTCCACTTGGACCCAAACCAACAATTTTAAACCAACGGGTTTGGTTTAGTTTTTCGGTCCACTTGTAAGCTTCAAGAAATTAAAACCAAGCACAATGTTGCCAATTTAATTTTTGTTGGCTATCGATGTACTTCAAAGCTTCATGATCAGAATATAGAACAAATGGCCTTCGAAGCAAATATTGACTCCAACGATTCAAAGCTTGGCATAGCATAGAACTCCTTATCATAAGTCGAATAATTCTTTCGAGACACCTTTAGGTTCTCACTAAAGAATGCGATTGGCTTTCCTTCTTGACTTAGGACAGCATCGATCCCCACATTATAGGCATCACATTCAACTTCAAAAACTTTATCACAATTTGGAAGAGAAAAAATAGAGGGCTTCGTTTACCTTATGTTTGATAAGATCAAAGCTTTTTGTGCTTCATTTGTCCATTTGAAACTGTCTCTCTTTTAAACGTTCTGTAATTGGTGTAACAATAGACCTAAACACTTTGATGANTCATATATTAATTTTACACAAATCTTTTGCATTGAAACGATATTTTTGCCTTTAGGTCGTTTACCTTATGTTTGATAAGATCAAAGCTTTTTGTGCTTCATTTGTCCATTTGAAACTGTCTCTCTTTTAAACGTTCTGTAATTGGTGTAACAATAGACCTAAACACTTTGATGAATCGACAAAGGCCATGGAAGCGTCTAATGTCATGTATTGTTTTCGGTGTAGACCAATTCATGATAGCTTTAACTTTACTTGGATTTATTTTGATCCCCTCCCCAGAAACAACATAACCTAAAAATAAAAGATTGTCAGCAAAAAAAACCTGCAATTTCTTCAAGTTGGCATATAACTTTTGTTCTTGTAAAATGTTGGAAACCTTACGAAGATGATGCAAGTGTTGTTCTTCATTTTTGCTATAGATGAGACTATCATCAAAATATACCACAATGAATCTCCCAATGAGATGTTTGAAAACATGATTTATTAAGCGCATAAAAGTGCTTGGAGCGTTAGAAAGACCAAATGGCATAACCATCCATTCATAGAGATTTTTATCACGTGTTTTGAAGGCTGCCTTCCACTCATTGCCTTGACTCATTGGAATTTTATGAAAGCCACTTTGAAGATCAAGTTTCGAAATTGGTCAAGAAGATCGTCTAGTCGAGGAATAGGAAAGAAATAGTCAATAATGATTTATTTATGGCTCTACTATCCATGCACATTCACCATGAACTGTCTTTTTTTGGAACTAAGAGAGCTGGTACAACACAAGGGACTCATGCTTCTTTCACCAATCCCTTTGCCTAGAGATCATCCGCTTGTCTCTGTAACTTTCGTGTTCTTTCGGACTCATCCTGTTTGCTGATTTATTTGACAAGATAGCACCTGGAGAAAGATCAATGTGATGTTGTTTCTCTCTCATGGGTGGAAGGCCATGTGGAATTCTTCCGGTACAACATTGTGAAATTCTTCAAGAAGGCGTTTCATAACATGGAGCCAGGTGGAATTTCCTCCAGTCATACAATTAAAGTGAAATCACAAAAGAAAATGAGGTCCATTTGATGAATTACTTAAATGGTCTTTAAATTGTAAAACATGCATCTCACGGCTGGTGCATAAAGGAAAGTAGAAAACAAGTGAAATAGTAACTCGTGGGGCTAAGCTAAACCTAAATATGGAGAATAGAAAACAAGTGAAAAATACAGATCGATTAAGCTACAATAGGAACGGAAAACAAAATGTGAAGGGTTCCTCTGAGGTAAAAAAATAAAATAAAGGAGAATAGAGAGAGGAATTCGATCATTGAAGACAAAAGTGACGTGCATGGGGCAAGATACATCAAAAGACATTTTCTTCTTTGGACCATGCCATGTTCTATCTATTAATAAATTCTAAATTTAACCACATTTTAATTTTCTAAAATCAAGGTAGAAGGATAATTTTCTTTCATATTTGATATCATGTATATTTAACCGTTAGAAATCAGTTTAATTAATCATATGCTTATGCTTTGATTGTCCATTGATTTCCCCAACACAAATGACTGTATACACTCTAATTTGATTTCTTTACTTTGAATTCAAATTGGTACTTCACAGCAAGGAGCTCGATTTTTGATATCGAAGCACTTTTAGAAATAATTCCTACATCATCATTCTCCAATTGAACTCACAAATTGTGTTGAAATACCAATAATGTCCTCTTGCATAGAGAAATCAACATTGTTTTCATTTTTACAAGGAGATTATCTTGGAAATCTTATTTTTGGGAACTACCTTGAATTATGTTCAAGTTGTCCCAAATCTACAGAGTTTTCTTCTACGTTATCATCACATTGCACAACTTCATTTCGATTGCTCACATCTCCCTTTTGTGCTTCACCATTAGTCTACTCCAACATCTCTTTCAAACTCCCTTACACAATCGCATTCATGTGCAACTTTGGTCAAAATATTCACGCAAAAATGATTTTTTTACAAATAGAAATAAATTACTTCACTTTCAAGTGACAATTAATCCTTTGTGGTGAAACTGAAAACTTAGATATTCTAGGGTTAAGAGACATCATCTCAATTTCATAAAACTTTGAATCAACGTTAACAAGTTCTTGCATTTTGTTGTATAGCTCTATGTACAAAATGCTAGTTGGAACATAAAGAATATCCACATTTTCTTTGGCATTCCCTACATAACTCCATGTCCCTTTGCCTTCTTCAGTCTTTTTAAACTCAACAAAATAGCGTACATGTACCTATATCATTTCTACATAATCCATAGTTGCAAATAAAATAACAATGTTAAATAGTTTACTCAAGTATATCTCAAAGTAATATGAAAATAATTTTCATATTTAAATTATCAAAGTAATAATATTGTATTATCAATAACAGACATACCATAAAAGACAATGGCTGTACTATCATTTAACATGGAAGATGACGGTTGTAGTGTCGTTTTATAGTACAGAAAACGGCTGGAGTGCCGTTCTATACTATAGTATCGTACAATAGTTAGGGACAACACAGAAATATACCAAATACGAAAATAAAATCAACTAAAATATTATTTCATACTATATTCAACAATAAAATAATCAATGTATACCTTTCTTTTTTGTTCAAATATAGTACAGATTTAAATGTAGATAATATAGAAATCAAAATTATTGTTCAAATGTTCAAAATATTGGAGAAGATAGGTGAAACATATAAAAGAAAAAAATTGGGTACTGAAGTTACAATTATTCAATTTTTAATTTTGGCATTTTTTGCTATTTTTAACAACAAATTTGACGGATCTTGATGGCAGAGAAGTTTTTCGCACAAAATGTTTCAAATATGGAGGTTTTATACGATTTTCAATAGATAAGGGGCATATCGCTCATGAAAATATTTTTAGGGGGTCTTCTGCTATTAATCCATAATAACATGAAGACATAAATCGATTTCGTGAAATGTGTGGAGAATAAGTGTGTAGTAGTTGTGAATGTGTTGTTTCAATTAATGTTTGGCTTTTACATTAAATTATGAGGAGATTATAGGTATTTCTAAACATTATTCCAACGAACAAACTTTATTTTTATAAAATCATTTAAAAACAATTAATTTGATCAGATTTCGTTTTCGCAATTAGTAGTCCATGTGTGTTCAATCTCGTTTCTTATTAATCTACACTTCGATATATAGATTCGTGCAATTCCTTACTCCCATTTTGAACCTCTTGGCTCACTTGAGATAGGAACACCTTGTTGTTTCTTGTATAAATCGACCTCGTGAAATGTGTGGATAATAAGTTATGAATGTATTGTTATAATTAATGTTTGACTTTGAGGAGATTATAATTTTTTCCAAACATTATTCCAACAAACAAACTTTATTTTTATAAAATCATTTAATAAAAATTAATTTGATCAGGTCCGCGTGTGTTCAACCTCATTCCTTATTAATCTAATACTTATAGATTCGTGCACTTGCAAGTTATTTAAAATTTCACATAGTAGAACCTAATGGTCTGGTACACTCATAACAAGTGGGATTTTTAGGCAACTAACGAGAGGATGGGGTTTGGAAATAGCTCATAACTTGGATCTTACATGGGAAGTAGTTTTCAGTTGTATGGTCCGTTATCCCTCTTCTGCCATAAAATCAGTCACCAAAGATATCCACACTGTCTTTATTTCTTCCATCAAGTATTAAATATGCCAAAAGAGCTCTGTGTTTTTGTTAAGAGGTCTAACGCCACCAGCTAATCCATCTCAATCCAAACAACCGACAAACCTCTTTAATGATATTTAATTTAATAATGTATAATTCAAACTCCATGTTTGTGGCAACCTTTTTTTCATCTCTAATAATAACCCACCTAACGACATGCAGCTTGGGTTTTCCAAACTGCAACAATCAGTTTATGTTTCACTTTCAGTATGTTGCACAATGACCTATGAAGATATTGTCACACGTGTTCTGTACGCTATTTAAGCCAAGATAAAATTGCTACAATATTGTTGGAAATTGGTTTAGAAACCTGATTTTGACTAACGTTTGACTGATTATTTAAATGGGACCCATTAGTCGATGATGAAAATTTGAAAGCCAAATGTGTTCGATTTTGTGAGTATATTATCGTAGTTAATTTAATTGTTCGAAACCAATTTCGGGTGAATGAGAAATTAAGGACAAATATAAGCCGTCAAATAAATGGAAATTGTAGGAAAGTTAGGTAGAATATTAATTAAATAAATGGAAATGGTTGGAAAGTCAGGTAGAATACTAATGAATATTTAAAAACCTATATGGCTGAGAATTTATGTACTTTAGGAATAGTTTCATTATAGAGATATATTTTTCGACATGTCTTTTCATTGAATTATGCTTTTTGAGACATAATTTTTGGATCATTATATACAGACCCCCAATGTTTGGAGTTATGATCATTCACTTCATTCGTGTATTATTAAATTGCTGCACATTCACTTTAAAAACATTTCCTGCATTTATTTTGATTCGAGTTTCATAAAAAGAGAGTTCAAAATATGGGTAAGTTCACTTCTACATAATATGTGTTAAGTTGTGGAGCCTAATTATCATCGTACTATGGAATCCGTACGCAGATCGACCTTTGTGGTAAGGTCGCCCTGGGGATAGAGATTTGTATAATTACCAAAGAAAGAGAGAGGTTACGAAAAATAGATTGTGCAATTTTCCTCTTGTAAACTTCCTTCCATTCATAGTGCATTACTATAGCTACAAACGAGGACATAGTTTCACATTAAGGAGAACATGTGCAAATCTTGCATGTTCTTTATTGTCTTTATACTGACTTTATTGCCAAAAGAGTAAAAACTCAGTGATCATCAAGTGTTGTGTGTTATATGATTAACAAGATCGAAAAACATTAGTCACAATGTGGCAACAACAGAAATCACAGCGGATTTGATGAAGGTATTGTCTGATACGTACAAGAAGCCCTATGTTTGTAACAAGGTGCACCCACTGGCGGACCCAGCACCCGGCCAGGGGGGGCGGCCGCCCGTGCTGGGTTCCGCCGGATGAATTTTTAGGAAGAAGAATTGAAGATCGCGCTGCTGCCGCTGGTCTGTCTTCTCCGGCTGCTAGTTTCTTTCTGTTCTTTTTTTTTTTTTTTTTTTTTGTTATCACTTATAAGATTGGGCTCAGCCCAGCCCGACACTCTCTTTTCCTTTTTTCTTTTTAAATTGGGTTGGTTGGTTGGGCAATTTTTAGACCATTCATTTTCTTTTCCTTTTTTTATTGGGTTGGGCCATTTATTCTTGGGCCTAATACTTAATATATATACATCCCAGCCCAACAAATGCATTTGGTCTCATTTCCTCTTCAGCCTTCAAGATCAAGAGAAGACGTTTGCTACTCCTCACGCATGACGTGCCGTCGCTGCCGAGTTCTGCCACGGGCCTACCGTCTTCTCCACCACCACCGGTTTGAATATTGCTGCGATCGGACGCCTTTGTCGACTCGCCGTGAGGCCCGTGACCCGTGAGTTTTATCATTTCTGTTCTACCCATCTTTTTTTTTTTGGGTGTTATTATCTTTTTATAAGTTTTGAAATCATGATTTTGTGATAGTTTTCAGTTTGTTTGAAATATGATTTATGAATTGGAATTGGGGGATTTGATTTGGAATAAGGGGAAATTAAAATTTGAATTTGAATTGGATTTGGATTTGGAATCGGGGGAAAATAAAATTGGAGTTGGAATTCGAATTGGATTTAGGGTTTAGGGTTTGGGGTTTGGAATTGGGGGAAAATAAAATTAGAATTGGAATTGGAAATGAGAGCCTCTAGCCCTGTTTTTGAGAGCCAAGAAAACCAGTCCATTGCCTATATATTGTGTGTGAAATGAAATGAGAGTGTTTGGTTTAGAGTTTAGAATTGGGGGAATTGGAAATTTGGATTTAGTATTGGATTTATGAATTTGGCACTTTTCACTTCTAAATTTTAATATTATTTAATTAAATATTAATAAACAATCTCGCTCTTACGAAGCGATTGCCGACGTTGACTGGTCAACGTCCGCCCGGGCTGAATTTCTATGCTGGGTCCGCCACTGGGTGCACCTTGAAGAAATTATTTAATTTGAAGATGGCAAAAGGTGATTAAGTATTAAAGAATCACGGTATTCAATGCTGGGTCCGCCACTGGGTGCACCTTGAAGAAATTATTTAATTTGAAGATGGCAAAAGGTGATTAAGTATTAAAGAATCACGGTAAGTTCAATATAATTATCAATCAGTTGATTTCATTTGAGGTTAAACTTGATGACGAGGTATGTACTTCAATCCTATTGGCACCACTACCGAATAGTTGGGAGCTATGACTGATGTGGTCTGTAACTCTATAAGCAATGTGAACTAAAATTCAGTGATGTTTGGGACACTTTTGTTGCTGTGGAAGTGTGAAGAGGAATACTAAATAAGTCTCAATATCGATTTTTGTCATAAATGTCAAAATTAGGGGTAGGATTTTTTATTTAAAAAAAAATCCAATAACGGCAATGGTGAAAAGTGGAGGAGTGGTAGAAGCAAGTCCAGGTTTGAAAAGAAGGTGGAACTTTGGAACTATGATAAGACTTAAGAATTTATCAAATGTGTGAATGAAGAGGAACAAGATGCTTTACTCATGCAGGTCGACAGTCCTATTGATTATTGGGTGATGGATTCAGAAGCTACTTTTCACACAATTGCACATCATGAGATTATGGATAACTATATTGCTGAAATTATGAAATAGTATATCTTATTGATGAAGAACCTATAGATATTATTGTTATTGGTGATGTCATTTTAAGGATGTCGAACATATCTGTGCAAAAAAATTCGTAAGGTGAAGAATGTACCTAAACTATTGCATAATCTGATATGTGGTAGGAAACTTGATGATGGACATCATAATGTAACTTTCAATGGTAGTGTTCAAAAAATCACTAAGGGGGCCATGGTTGTTGATCAAAAAATTAAAACTAGACTTTCAATTGTAGAGACATGGTTGTAGTTACTGATTCAATTGTTAATTCTAATTTGTTGCATAGTAGGCTGGGATACCTAAGCGAGAAGGGAATGAATGTGCTTTAGTTTAAAAGGAAGCTATTAGAGTTGAAATTTGTTGAAGACAGTTTTTGTGAAGGCTACATTTTCAACAAGTGGAAAATGGTTAGTTTCTCTAAATTTGGAAAGGAGTCAAAAGCGACAAAAATGGAGTTGATATATACAAAGGTGTGGGAACTTCAACTGTTACTTTCCTTGGAGGTTTCAATTTACTTATGACTAAAGCAAGAAAGCATGGGTGTATTTCCTGAAGAATACATTCGGCGTCTTTGATGCCTTCAAGAGATGGAAAGCAATTGGATGAAAATAAGATAGATTTGAAGGTTAAGTATTTGTAGTTAGATAATGAGAAAGAATATGTAGATGATGAATTCAAGAAATAATTTGCTCACAATGGAATTAAGATGAAGAAGACCATTCCAAGAAAAAATCAATAAAATAGCGTGGTTGAGAGGATAATAGGACTTTAAATGAGTGTGCTATAAGGATAGGCGAGGAATGTCCCTAATTGTACAAGTCTTGAAGGTAAGAAGCTTGAGGTGATATGTTGAAAGATCTTCCGGTGAATGAGTTGGAGAATGCTAATGGTGAAGATCTAGATAATATAGCCCGTGAAGTAAATTATAACACTCGTGTAACTCAACTCATAAGATTTAGCAGAACAATTAAACCTTCACAAAGATACTTCCTAGCATTGCATATTATTCTATTAATTGATATAGGTGAACCAAAAAGTTATAACGAAGCTACATAGGTTGATGAATTAAGCAAGCACGAGTTAGCTATAAGGGATGAGATGGACTCGTTATTGTCTAATCAAACATGGAAATTGACAAAGCTACCAAAAGGAAAGAAAACTTTGCAAAGTAAATGAGTTTACCAGTTAAAATAAAAACATGATGGAAACAAGCAATATAAAGTAAATGATGGTTGTAAGGAGATTTCAATATAGAGAAAGCATTGAAAACACTGAGATTTTTTCTCTCATGGTGAATTTAACTACAATAGAGAAATACTTTGACGAATAGCAAAGGAAGACTTGTATCGTAAGCAATTCGATGTAAATACATGTTTTGACTTCAAAAGTGTGCATGTATGGTCTTAAACAAGTTCTGAAATAGTAGTATAAGAATTTTGACAGTTTTATGGGTAACAATGGATTTATAAGGTACCAGTGGGACCCTTTTTGTTATGTGAAATACATTAGTAACTCTTATAATATCTTATGTTGATGATATGTTGATTACATGTGCTTGCACATAAGAAATAGAAAATTTGAAAAAATAGTTATCCAAGGAGTTTTCAGGATTTGGGTGCTGCGAAATATATTATGGGGCAAGAATTATTATGGACGATGACATATTAAAACTGTCATACGAAGAGCATGTAAAGAAAGTGTTAATAGCGTGTTAAGGTTATATAAATATTACATTCGCTTTTTGATTAGTAAGATATTACAGTTTTTTTCCATTATTTGATGGATTCCAAATATATTCTCACATTCGTTCGAACGAAATCCGAGTGAACGGTCATTCGTATGTTACAAACAAGACCCTTTTATTATTGTTCAGGTTTCCGTTCTAAGTCGTATTTGCACGGTTCTCCAATTTTTTGTCTGTGTAAAAAATGATAGAAAAACCCTTTCAATTTCCGTCCAGTTCTGATTCTTAACATATTCAACCTCTTCTTGAAAATCCTATCAATGTCAACAAACCTATCACTATCGGCAACCATTTCTTGTCAAAATCAAAATTACAGATCCGCAATAGTACGTTTTAAAGCTGCATTAAAAGCATTTTTTTTTTCAAAATCCAAATTGCACATCCACAATAGCGTGTTTTACAGTAGCATTAAAAAGTGTTTTAGGGCTTCTTCTTCACCCCACGATAAGATTTCTTTATGGGACATTCGTAGAGTCTACTTGAACAAGTGGTTGGGGTATATATTAAATGAAAAAGAAAAAAAAAAACAATTCGCTGGGTAGTTTAAGTACAAAAGAATATTCAATTAAGAATAGGAATTGTGGGCTGCTATGAGTTTGCTCGTCTTATTTGCAGAAAGTCTGTTCTCCGTCATGGAGATTGTAAATTGAGTCATACTGGTACGAGCAAAAAGGCAATTGTTGAACTCCTTGAATGAATGAACAGATGCCGACTGTCAGAAAAGAAAGTATATGAATTTCCACTATTTAAACTTTTTTTGGTCTAACTGTTTTCAAGGATAGTCCCAAATAATATTAAATTATTCATGTATTAGCACACATAATGATTATTCGCCTAACTGATACTGACATGAATAGCGATTGGGTCGATTTGTCATTTGATCCTTGTTTAATTCATGAAATGTGATTTATCAAAGAACAGATCATTATGAACCTAAATCTAAAGGGAGTCGCTCGATCGAACTTTTAAGCAATAGTGATTCCTTTTGTTAAATGAAAGGATCCACCCAAGATTTGGGGGAGTGGCATTACTACTTGCAAATTAGATTCTCAAATGAGTTGTGGGAGTAGCATTGTCTATAAGGTACGTTCTCAATATAATACTTTATTACTCATACAAGAATTTCTATAAAGATGGAAAGGTAGATATAGCCATTGTACCAATTTTAGAAGTATGAAGATGATTCACAAAGGTAATTCACCCTAAACCAAAAGTGGTTAAAATGGGAACGATTATTGAATCTGTATTGTATTGAAATGTTTGAAGATTATTCAAGTGTTGATCTCCACCATAGTGGACTAATGGCACAAAGATGTAAATTGGTTATCTAGTACTAATTATTCAAATTCTTTTTTAAATATGTTTTACTATGACTAGTGCAGTTGTGAGATATAAATTCTCCATATAACTTGTGAATAGGAAGATCAATTTAGAGCTTCGCATAAAAGTTAAAATGAAGGGCGTGGCTTCAATTTTATTTCATTTTTTGAGCAATTCCATAATTAGTGACAATTTGTGTCGATTATATTTAATGAGATACACAGTCAATAATAATTGTAAGTCTACACATATACGTTGTAGAAGCCAAATAAATATCTTGCAGCCAAATGTAACACTTTAATACCCAAGGAGAAGCATCAGTATTATTTAATGCATGTATAGATTACAACACATGTACGAACAATACCTATATATAATATCTGTAAATTTATTTCATGTACAACACTCTTCAACGCTAGGAACACCATGCACTTAGGTCCAGGATATGAAGTCGTATATTCGAGGTTTTTTGTTGCCAGTAGAGTGGGTGTAAAGGAAACTTTTAAAAGAGTTTTATTGTTGGAAATTTGTAGTTTATTATGAGCTAGGTTAATATTACAACCATTGTGAGTGTAATGTAATATGGGCTTTTAATGCTTCTCCTTTGAATATTGTAATGTAATATTGATAGAGAAGATTGGAAGCTTGTCCAACTTCTTATAGGTAGATATTGTGGTCAAAATCACAGTGCAGGTGGAGGTGGAGGTGGAGGTGGAGGTGGCGGTGGCGGTGGAGGAGATGGTGGTGGTGGAGGAGGTGGAGGAGGAGGAGTATAAGATAAATATGTTGACTTTATTTTGACTTGACTGCATTTACATTGTAATTCCTGCCCATATTGGGCAATCAAGAAAAACAAGTT
>CAIGRB010056669.1:8206-29030 GCA_903798255.1 Fraxinus quadrangulata
CAATAAATTGGTTAATTTGTGTCAAGTAAATAATATGTGAATTAAAAAATGTGATCGTGACATATTTTATTAATTTGTGACTGATGAATAATTTCTGACAAATTAATTTGATATTTTGTGACCACAAAATGGTCGTGCCTTATAAAATTTGTGATTTGTAATCAATGAATAATATGTGATCTATTAATTTGATAAATTTGTGACCGATAAATAAAGTATGACCTATAGAATTTTTAATTTGTGATCAAACTGTATAGAATTGTGATCTTAATATATTTAATTAATTATTTTGTAAATTAAATTTAATAATGTCTGATTTTTGAAGTTTTAAACATTGCTTCTTAGTTTTGAAATGGGTTGTTGTTAACTTCTTAAATATGAAAATTTCCCCAAGTATTAATATGCCCATATTCGACACACGTTCTTTAAAAGCTCATTTTTCCCAAACTTATATGCTATTAGACATTATTTCAATAAAATAATTTTTGCGTAAACCTAAAACTTTTCCTTACTTTGATTTTAATGGAGCCCAAACAAATACTTTTTAATCACACATTCTCTAGAAAATCATTATAACAAAATTTTATTTTTTTACAAAAATAAGATTCAAACACACTCTAAATCTTGTGTAATATGAATCATCTATGGTTATTTTTGGTTAAGAATAATTGAAGAATTTAATACACATAAGATTTTAGTTAATAACCACTAAAATGTTTATATATAACAAAATGAGAATAATATAAATATTATTAGACATTCCATAATATACAAAATTATTATAAAATTTAAATGTAAATATTATAGTAAAATAAATTTACAATACCAGTAATTTATAGAAATAAAAATAATTAGTGACAATAACTTAAACTCTGTTTTTGTCTCAAAAAAAAAAATTTAAATTATTTTCTAAGCAGTGATCCACTGGTTCCAATGATCAACTGACCAGTGCCTTTATCCGATTAATGGCCAAATCCGACTTGATAATTATGATAGAATTCTTAATTAAGATGCTTATGAAATTCTAGACGCCCAAATTTATGGTCCATATTCTGCATTTCAACCTTCTTAGGAAACATGCAGGATAGAGATGTTATTGTGCCTTGACCCATTTTTTCTTTGATATAGTCTCAATTTGCTATATATTTAAATAAATTATTTACCTCCTTAAACTTGAAAATTATTTGACGATATCAGTATAGTTATACACGTGTCAAGAAATTATTTTAGAAGGAAATTAGGGCTTTCCGATGCACCTCTTTCATGCGTTCCTACTCGAACCTCCACCACAATTCTTGGTTATCAAAATCACAATCTGGATTATAAGATCTTACAATCCTATGATCCCAAAAAGACAAAATGATCCAGATCGTATGCAGAATTGCGTTAGGAGATCATTTAGAACCGTATAGAGTGGTACATAAACGCGTTAGGATCGTACTAGGATCCCAGTAAAAAATAGTACTAATGCAAAATTTGAAAATAAAGGATTTTTGTGTTAGTTTGAATATTATCTCTTCCAATGAATGGATAATAGCACAGCTGGCAAATGGTTGCATGTTCTTGGATCTTTCGAATGTGTGTTCCACAAAAACCTTGTGTGGACCTTTCCAAGGTAGTTAAAAAACAATTTTTAGCTTTTTATTTAGCTAGTTGGTTATAATTTTGTTTTTAGAATTTTATTTGATCCTTCTTGATATTTTAAGTTAATATTTTATAGGATCTTGTAATTCTCAATCAATCGGCAAAAATATGAACAAGGCCTTCTACACTCCAAAAATAAAAAATAATAAAAAATAAAAAAAATTGAAGATATTTTTCAGCTTCACATGTATGATATTCATTTTAAAAAATATTTTCCTAACGTTACATTGCCGACTAGAGCAAATATTAAAATGTATATAGTCTCGAATTAGTTCAATTATTAAAAGAATTCAAAGAAAAAAAATGTAACATTTAAAAAGTTGAATTTTCAGTTTCTGTAATATTGATGTCCAATGAATAAACGATCAAATCTAAAATTGGTTTTCAATGAGTTCTATCTATATTCCAATACTTCCGCCTAAAGATAATAAAAATAGAGCGAAAGAGAAAAAAAAAATTTAATATTATAAATTCATTGCACAAAATCACTAAAGGTTAGAGGGTATTTCGTCAATTAACAATCTTTTTTTTCCCCACAATCTTCCATCTCTCACATGAAATTCATTTTTTAATTTTAACGTAATTTAAATGACACTAAAATCACTAAAATGAAATAAATAAATAAAAGACCACAAGTTGAACTGACAAACCCACTATTATAAGCTATTCGATTCGAAGTCCAGCCTTTTTACATCCCTATATTATTTTTTTGAGTTAATTAAATCAACAATCACTTATATTTATCTTCGATTACAATTTGCTCACACAAAAATAAATGATTATTGCTTACTCACTATTTTTTTAAAATAAAATTATCTATCTATCACTCATTTCAATTTCATCCAGTGACGATTTGAAAACCTACGCTGCGAATGAAAATCCTACAGGAACACTTTAGATTTTCACTTGCCACATGAATTTCTTGTCCAAGTGAATGGATGGAATTGAAATAAGTGATAGATGAATCATTTTATTTAAAATGAGCAATCAATAATTCTTAACTTTTGAGTGAGGAAGTAAAATGTAAATATGGGTATTGATAATTTAATTAACTAGTATTTTTCCCACTTTTGGACCATCCCGTTTTAACAATAGAAGGGAAATACAGAGACACCCGTACAATTCAATCCAACCAAAGCCCGAGACCCTGTGGAAGGAAATTTGATTTAGATTTCAGCTATTCAGTGAGGGATTTGAATCATTTGGCTATTTTCTTCCAAGAATAAATGGCACTTTCACCCTCTTTTAATCACCCGATAGCCTCTTCCAATGCCAATTCTTCACCTTCTTTAAGTTTCTTCAAACTCAATAATTTTCACAACTGCAGCCCAATGTTTATGGGATTTCAGAGCTCTTTTCAATCTCTGGTTATCAGCTGTTGTTCTTCTCAATTTGGGTCCACCTCAGACCCCGTGAATTCGAGGTATTAAAAGTTAAAACCCATGCATTGCTCTGAGTCAGTTTGCCATTTTGTGGGAATTGTGTTTTGAATTTTGAAGGATTAATGGGTAGATTTTGAATTTTTGAATAGATTGGTTAATGGGTTATGGGTATTTTTCTAAATTTTACCCAACCAAATTGCATGTCTTCATTTATTTAAACATTTGGAATTTCTTGAATTGATTTTGCGGGTTTTATGACATTTATATAGTATAAAAGAAAACAACGTTTGATAATTTGGTGTATTTTCTTGATGGTTAAGAAATTTTGACAAATCTTTTGTAAGTTCAAAGTTTTGGAAAAAAGAAGATAAAATTTGGTATTAACAGCACATATTTATTTGCTAAATTATACTCCGTGCTGAGAGAACTCGTACCATTGTTCTTTTTAAACACAAAGATTTATGTCACAATATTTTGGTGCAAAAAATGATTGCTCAACTTGAGAAGATGCTAAACATTTGAAGGGAAATAATTTTGTCATTTGAATAAAGAATAAAATGTTTTCATAAATGATTTACAGTGTGGTGAAACTCAGTCTTGCAGAGTTACCGAGCTAAGGCCAGTTTACTCGAATGTCACATAAGAGTGTGAACTTTGTACAAATAATTGTTGCTTCATGTTTGGAATGGAATTTTTATATTTCAGATCATTTTGACGTCTAAAGTCAGAGTTAGTTGATGTTTAAATGATAATACTTGTATCTTTTCAGTTTAATTTTTGTTCAGTTCTTAGTTTCTTGGACGGCTCCCTTCAACTATATTTATGTAATAAAATTTTATAACTGGTATCAACTTATTGACGTATAATGCAAAGATCAAGCTAGAAGACCTCACACTTTCTCCATGAATATTTACCTAATAGTTCACAAATGTTTTGAACACATTTCTTTTAGCTTTCTTTCTAGTTTTTCTGCTGTTGCTTACTGATGTTTGTAAATATCTTATATGTGTCACTGTTCAAAGACTTTCTGTATTCATTGATGAGATGTGCATGCCATAAAGAATTTTTGAGTCTATTCCCTGATCCTGCCCAATGTTGTGCGGGAAACACAAGTTCAGTAACAAATAATGAAAGCACTTTTTTATTCAAGAATTTTCTTGTCTTCCCCCAATTCCATTTCCACCATCTTATACATTAATAAGAGAATTTATTTGTCATTAATGGGAAAGTACCTTCTTTTGCCCCTAGCTAAATTAATGTCTGACTCTCTAGCTTGTTATTTGGTTGCACTGAAACACTTGGTGGATTATGGGCTTCAGTTTGTCTCCTGTCTAAACATTTAACAACTGTACCCTGTTATTCTCAACCAAAAGTATAAATCTAACATGAAAGTGAGTGGAAGAGGATCGGTGCCCTGGTGCTTAAATTCATCTCACCGTGTATATATGTCAGTTAATGTGGATCAAAGGAAATAGGAAAAACTGTGGTTCATTTTGCACATGTTATTAATTTAGAACTGCCAGGTTAATGTATCGTTTTATTTTTCTTGTACAGAGTACTTATAATCTCACTGGTCCCTTCAAATACTATGCAGCCTATTTTCCTGTTAAATCTATTCCATTATTTTCAAAATAGAGTTTCTGCCCTAATTATGCATTATTAAAGTTGTAGGCCAGCAGCTACTTTTCTCCGATATTCCTTCTGTAAGGTAGACATATGTGCTTAACTTCCTTCCCTTGTAACGTATTTTCTATATTATTTTTTGATAGGCAACCTCAGATATCTTCCATGGCTAGGCCTCCTTTTAGTGTCACAATGAATGATAACGGTACATCAAAACCATCATATAAATGGCGAAGGGTGTTGCTAAAAGTAAGCGGAGAGGCTCTTGCTGGAGATCGAACACAAAACATTGACCCAAAGGTTTGGGCAGTTAAAGCTTATAATGGTTTCACATTTCGAAATTTTTAGAGATCCCTAATGCATGTAGAATCTTTTTACAGATCACAATGGCAATTGCAAGGGAGGTTGCATCCGTCACCCGGCTTGGCGTTGAAGTAGGTTTTCCAATACATCCAATTGAAAGAAGTTCAATTGTAATCTTAACAAAAGTACAAGATTACGTAGCTATATACCAGTAAATTCTGTAAATGTCCAAACAACTGTAAAAAAGAACCATAAGTCTGGTCTTACAAACTGGATGCTTTTGATTAGATATACAGACATTATGTTTGAACTGTCATTTGCAACTCTTTCAGGTTGCAATAGTTGTTGGTGGAGGAAATATTTTCCGTGGATCCTCCTGGGCAGGTTGCAGTGGCCTCGACCGCTCATCTGCTGACTATATTGGGTGTGTACTTCTGGTGGTATTGAAGTTAATCTTTTATGAGTTCTTTTATTTGTTCGTGTAATTATGCTTTACGAAGACACTTTTTTTTACATCTCTTCTTCTCTTGTATATGTCTAAATTGCATTAATTGTTGCATTCAATAAGGTTTCAGTTAATCCATTGTTTAGGATGTTAGCAACTGTCATGAATGCAATATTTTTGCAAGCGACAATGGAAAGTATTGGCATCCCAACAAGAGTTCAGACTGCATTTCGCATGTCAGAAGTTGCCGAACCATATATACGCAGAAGAGCTGTTCGGCATCTGGAAAAAGGACGTGTCGTAATTTTTGCAGCTGGAACCGGAAATCCCTTCTTCACAACAGATACTGCTGCAGCCCTTCGGACTGCAGAGAGTGAGTTTGATTACTTGGACCATGCTGATATTACTTGTACTCATATATGTTATAGAGTTAACAATTGCCTTCAGACATATATTAGAAACCCCAAATGACATGTACATGAATTAGGGAGTTATCATGCTTCTTGGGAAGCACTTCTTGAAGCCTCTATATTTATGCATCCATGTAGTCTTAGTGCTTGTTTGGTAGTGCTTTTAAGTGCTTATAAGTTGTTGTGTGGATAAAAAGTAGTTAGTAAGTTATGAGTCCCACAAAATATGTGGATACAAGTATGTTTGACCAGCTTAAATTTAAGATTTTCTTTTTAAGAACTCCTAGCCATTCTAGGGTAATATTTCAAACTATTTGGCAATCTTTGCTCGATTTTTCTTTCTTAAAATATCCTCTACCATTTATGCAGTATGTTGCTTATAAATCTTTGAATCTATGTGTGTCATTTTGAAGTTATTATCATTTTGGTATGAAGCTGATCATTTTCCCATATTTGAGTTACAGTAGTCATTGAACCTTCTCTTCTAATAGCTTAAGCTGTTAGAGAGAAGATGCTTATATTTATATAAATTTAGTCTTGGACACGCTCACTCACATGCAGATCAGGTTCATAGGGCCAAACATGTTCACAATTTCGATAAATGGGTAGTGGAGAAAATTAACCTTAGGATTTTTGCCTATTCTAGTACCATGATAAACAACCTAGCAATAACCAAAAATGTTAAAATGGGACAGATTTATTTTAGTCTAGTCTTTAAGAGTAGTAAATAACTCATTTTATTTCTGAGCTAATGTGTATCACTTGAGCGGAAGAAATGAAAATCTAATGTTGAACTTATGAATGTTGGAAAAGTTAATGCGGAGGTGGTGCTGAAAGCTACAAATGTTGATGGAGTTTTTGATGATGATCCGAGGTCTAATCCCAATGCTCGTCTTCTCGATACTCTAAGTTATCAAGATGTAATTTCAAAGGAACTTTCGGTAATGGACTTGACTGCCATTACTTTGTGCCAAGAGAACAAGATTCCAGGCGAGCCTTACAATCTGTCATCAAAACTATTGAAAATTCTTCTTCCATATGAATCGACAGACTAATATTATTAGTTGTGTTCTTTATTGAAGAACTGTTTATTTTCTTTGATGCAGTTGTCGTGTTTAATATCAATAAACCTGGGAACATATCGAAAGCCATTATGGGAGAAAGGGTTGGCACGCTGATTGGAGGGACAGAGAATTCAGCAGAAGCAAGAACTTGATCGAGAAGAAAATGTCCGTTACTGACTGTAATTTTCTTACCATTGACATGTTTGGTAAGGAAGATTATATAATACTGGACGATATTAATAAAGAAGAAAAAGAAATTAAAGCTGTTATTGTCCAATCGTTTCCAATATTATTTATGGAAACTTCACAGCAGGTTTAGTTAAGGCTAATACATCAATCATCATTTAAGAACTTGCCTTATTTTGGACATATGGATATTGGGCATGCTTTATCAGGAATTACTATGTAGGCAATTTTTGCTAATGTTATTTAGTGGATATGGAAATTTTATGCATCTTTCATTTGAAAGTGTGTTTATAATATTGTGTACCAATTGTAGTCACTTAAAAGGTTATCTTTTGCTTAGAGCATCTTTTGCGCAGCTTAAAAGGCTTGTTTCTAAATCAAAGTGCGAAATGTAAAGTCTACGCTAATGTGAAAATTGATTTTACTTTACCGTATTAGGAACACCGCAAAGTTTGAGCCCCATTTTGGCGGAAAAGAAATGTATTTTGGGATAGTGTTTTTTGAAGAATGTAGTTAAAAAATAAGAAAAAGAAATTCAATTTACGTATAAAATTATGTTATTGACGAATGTAATTAAAAATGAGCTTTTAAAAAAATTGAATTTTTGATAAAATGGGGCTCAAACAAGGGTTAAGGTTGCACTAAAGCGCAAACCAAATTGAATCTGTTGGTTTGAGTTTGCGTAGATCCCTTTTTGTCAAATTTTTAGTTATGAATTGAACTAAATCGTTCAAAAATGGTTTGTTCAAGTTTGCATGTTTAAAAATCGTTTAAATCGAAAAGAATTGAACGAAATCGAACTTTTTATTCTGAGGTGGGGTTAGAACTTTGACTAACTCTGTCTTTTATTATAAAAGCTTGTGTATGGCAAAAATGACGTGTTGCCTTTTTCTTTCTCCTCCTTTCTCATAAGTAAAACAAGCTAGCTTATAAGCCCATTCAAACATGCTCCATACTCATGCTCTATGCTTCTGATAATCTTGTAGTTTCTAGTAGTGAATAGGCTCACTTGAGCGAGCAAAGGCGAAAATACGACAAATTGAAATGAACAATCTCACTCAAGTGAGATCAGTAATCACTCGAGCAATCGACTCTACTTAGATTAATATTCAGCCTTAAAAAGTCCATTATGCAAATAAAACTATCTTTTAATTTTCTATTTTTTCGATACTTTTAATAAAGTTAAAGTCATCTAAGAAACAATATTTTAGTAACTACTCAATCACTTGACATGTAAACTTGCAAAATTAAGAAAATAAGTAATTGTGGTCCATTACATACATAATTTTCTCATAAATAATATTTCACTCCTACAAAATAAGAAGACTTAAAATAACCATTTAATTTGAAAATGAATAGTATCTCAAAGTTGACCGAAGACTTTCTTGAAAGAAAAATCAAATATTTAGACATTATTATTAAATAAACTTCATTGGGTAGTTAGGTCAAAATTCATGTATCCTAACAAATTAATCTCCTCACATACCAAAAAATACAAAAATAAATAACAAATTGGTCTACCCCACCTCCACCTCTACTTTCAATTTTCCACAAAGCCCATCTTCTCTCTCTAGAAAATTTCTCTAAAAAAAAAAAAAGCGTGCATCAAATAACTAAAAATAAAAAAAAAAAAAAAATTGGAAAAATGACTTTCTATTGGCTAAAAGTCAAATGGATTGAACAGATCGAAAGAAGAAGAGGGTGAAGGAGACACCATTGGAGCTGAAAACAAGGTTGATGGGCTTGGTATGAACATGTTGTACCCCGACATAAATGGGTCAATCGGCGCCGGAGAGAAGAATCCTGGCGATATGGGTGGCAGAGTTGCCGGAGCCGGAGATAATATTCCGGGACCTTGGCCTACTTCAAGATTAGTGTCTTCAAGAATATCCATAATATTATCTACTGTGAATTCTCTCTCTCTTTGTCTTTCAGAAGGACTTGTTTTCTCTATAGATGCTAGCCTGGCTGCCGGAGAGACGCAGTCGGCGGTGGAATAGGTAGAGCCGGATGCGGAGGTAGAATCGGTGGTGGTGGTGGTGGTGGTATTGCCTGTGAGTCTTTGAACCAAGTCCATAAAGTCGCCGACGGTGGTGTGGTGGACTTTTGGTGAAACCGCGTAGATTATCACCGGCTGGCGGTCCTCAGCATACTGCGGAGGAGGCTGACCTACTTGTGGTGGTGCTGGGTGGTGATGTGGCGGCGCAACTGGTGGTTTACTGATCTTGTGCGAGGATTTACTGACTTTGAGCGCAGTTGGACGAGGACCCTGTAATTCTTTTCTAGGAGATGGCCTGTTACCTCCGCCGGTGCCGGAGAAAGGTTCCTGAGGGTCCATAAATGAAGTTGGTTGGCGGATATAAATATTATATCACCGGTGATGTTATAGAGAGAGAGAGAGAGAGAGAGAGAAAATGAAAATGGATCTTACTGGATAGTCTTTATTCATGTAAAGATAATATTTTTACAATACAAAAATAAAGGAGTACTGTGTACATGTGCATGAATTTCTAGCCAGTTGCTTCTTGCCCAACTACAAGGCAAGGAATGGCTGTTGGACTTTTAAAAAAAAATTAGGGCTAAATTTAATTAGATTAATTATACGGATTCAACAATGTAGATTAGACAATATTGAACTATATTAAAGAAAAAAAAAGTAAGAATAATATGAAATATGTTGAAAATAATATTTAAACTAAATAGATGTGATACCTCTGTATCAACTTTAAGATGAATTGATTTATTGTATTAGAGTCAAATAAAGTTTAAATTTCGTTATTATCCATTCATGAAAATTGTATACATGTCTGTCCATCGAAAAAAAAAATGAATGCACTTGAGATGGTGAGTCGAAGATAACATTCAAATGAATATAGATACTCCATTCTAACCTTGTTATATTAAAGAATGATTTGAACAATGAGCTGCTAGAGCTGGTACTATTTCTCTAGTGATATGTCCATTATTTAGCGCTATAAAAGTTTAAGCGCTGGTTTGATCTGCATTATTTTTAAAACATATTTCTCTCTTCTTTTCAATCATACAGTTTTAAATAAAATAATATTATACGCAAATTCAATTTTTTTTCTTCTTTTTTAATCACATATTTCTCTTTCAAACTACTATTTCAAAATGCATTCTTACAATAAAATGGAACTCAAACATGCTCTTAATTACTTTTATAGGAGAGAGGAAATGTCGGACTGACTGTACTATGTCGATTGATGACTTAAGTATGAAGATATCTATGACTATTGCTTACTTGAAAGATTATAGGAGTTGTTCTTTTTGTGTTTCAATTTTGTGTTTTGACTGTTCATTTCGAGATTATTAAAAATGTATTTTTTTTTGTAATTTGAAAAATTATTTTCAAAATACACAAAAGGAAAACGTGCTCTCTCTTTCTCTCTCTCTCTCTCTCTCTCTCTCTCATCATGATGGGTCGTTTCTCGCTCTCTATCCTCTCCCCGCGAACGGCGCTCTCGACGATCTCCTGCGAGCGGCGCTGTGGTGGTTTGGGTTTGTGCGCTCCCTTCGATCTCCTTCTTCATCTTTTTTCTTTCTTTGGTGCAGTGGTTGGTTTGGGTGTGGTGGTGGTGTGCGGTGGTTGGGTCGCGAGCTGCGATGGTGGTGGATCTGCTGCGAACGTAGCATCACGACTTGTCGGTGGTGGTTCTGCTGCGGCGGTGTTGTAACTGAAAACATGTGATGGTTCTACTGCAGGTGAGCGTCGTGGCTTGGCGGTGGTTGATTGGATGGTGATGGTGGTGTGGTAGATCTAGGCAATTTTGGTGGTGGTCGGCGACGGCAGCCTTGGCGTTGGTGTTGGTGGCGAAGGCGGTGGTTTTGGTGGTGTTGTGGCGACGGTGGTGCAGTGGTGGTTGGGTCGCGGTGGTGGTTCTGCTGCGATGAGTTTGGGTGCAGTGATGGTTGGCGGTGGGTGAAAACACTCAAATTTCGTTTTCAAAATTTTGAGTTGTTTTTAACTGAAAACACCAAAAATAACAAATTTGTCGTTTTGAGTTTTCTTTGTAACACTTGTTTTCAAAAATGTTTTGTAACACTTGTTTTCAAAAACGCATTTTTGAAAATAGGAAAGAAAATATGTTTTCACTCTTTTGAAAAATCGAAAACAGGAAATGGGTTAAAAACAGGAAAGAGAACAGCTTCTTAATATTTAGGAATTTTAAGAAAACATGAAAATGATGCTCCACTAAAATTTTGACACTTGAGTGATGTGTCAAATGTGATTGAGGGGAAAGCATATATGACTTTGCAAGTAAAGTCAGAGTGGATGAACCATCTTTCCACACGCTTTTGAATACATTCATGGAGACGACGATGAAGTTATGAATGAACTTTCACAATTTGAGGCACGGGAATAAATTAATAATCTCCTTTATGTAGCGGATTTGAAAGGAGGGATTAGGAGCTAGATATATACTATATTCAACGTATGATGACGAAGATTATAACTAGGACGCATGAAGTGTATTTTCTTTAGCACTTCCTCTCCAAACAGGTCAAGTTCACCGTTAGTGTACTATATTTTATTTTGTAAATTGTAAGTTGTTTAGTTAAGAAAAAAAAACACACAATGCCTTATCTTGAATATTGATAGAACCAATAGAGAATCAATGACTTTGATGCAAACTGTATGTATGATAGGCGATAGGAGGAGGCAGATTGCTGGTTGATTCTTCAACTAGAGTTCGAACTTAGCAAATTGAATGAACATGAGTTGTATCGGTCGCAACGGACGAGCACTTGGCGATAGGAATACACCATATTTTCATTGCAAAGATATGGGTTGAAAGGCAATGAATGTGATCACAGGGCTGGTTGATGACGAGGTCAGGTCTTTGAGCCAAGTAAATGTTACACATATTGTGCTTATTTCGAAGGTTAAATTGCCTAGTCTTTGAGCCTAGTTTTAAGGAGAGCATTAGACGAGTCTAACGGGGCTGATCACCTTTGATGTGGACCTATGCCAACGGGCTATAGACCGAACACATTATAGTCCTAGCACGTCCAGTAGCTTTATGTTGGGTTTGAAGCTGGGTTAGGCTTAGGTAGTGCTAAAAAATACTCGTAACAATGCATTATACTCTTAATGTATATGTAATAAGTCATTTTTAACTTAATATGAATGAAAGGTGCAACGATTGTTTCACAGTCTTCAACATCAATCTGACTATCTTTCTTCACTAAATACACTTTTTTCCACATGTACCTAGGCCTGGCCACTTCGAGCATGGGAGGCGTACCCCGTTTTACATACTAGACTGTATATAAGATTAAAAAGGAAATCGATACCTATATGTTTCATTCTATGCTAAAAAAATGCATATTGAATTCTCGTATGTTCTTATATAAAATGGATCTCACTGATGGATTTAGTCCAATTTTTCCGATCAAATATCGCGAGAGACGGTGTTTTAAGTTAATATTGGACAAAATAATAAGGAAAAGGAGAAAAAGAAATAAAACCCCTCTCGCAAATCCTTTCCATCTCTCGTGCAACATAGCTACCACTTTTAGTAATTGTACCTCTCAATTTCTTTTTCTTCGTTAGTTTTATTATTTAGTTGCACTCAGTATTATGTACAATCCATTGACGTGGGAGTGGTGATTCGAGATCACTTTGAAATTGTTGTGACAACTTTTGCAAAGAGGATGGCTGCTTGTTTCTCTTCAGAAAATGTTGAGGCATTAGTCTTATAAAAGTGCCTTTGTTTTGTTGGAAATTTGACGCTCCAACTTCATTTTTAGAGTACGGTGTTATTAGAGGCATAAATGGTTTGAAAAACGAATCTCATTTTCTCGGATTATCTCGTTATGTTAGATATTGTTGTACTTATGTCGGAAGTCAATTGCGACACTTACAGCCCATATATTAACTTCATTTTTTGTTGCTTTGAGTGCCTCTGCACACCTTTGGTCTGATTGTTTACTATTTTCTATTATCTGTTGTTCATTGTGATTAGTGTTAATAAGAATAATTTGTCTACTTGTATGTCAAGTTTGCATCCTCTCACATTTAGAGAGAGGGGGGCTTCCCGAAAAAAGCGGATCCCCTTATTGTGAGAGGACTGTCAAACTAGATGTACACTTTAGCATCTCTCTAACGAGAATTACAAGGTTTTTTTTTTTTTGAGAGAGAGAGAGAGAGAGAGAGAGCGAGAGTCGAAATGCGATTTTATTTGAAAAATCCCATATTGCTGACTACTTGAGAAAAGGCACGGCAGGTGATTCAGCCCCGCCACTATCACTTCGACTCCATTTCCCGCGAAAAACTGAAATCCCCATTTTTGTCCCTTCATAAACCCTAATTTGAAAAGCCAAAGATTCTGTAGAACACTATTCAATTATCATCTGCAGTAGAACCAGTAGTAGTCAAATTCCAGATTTATAGGGGGAAATGAAGGGAGGCACTTTACAGATTAATTGGCACGAAACCAAGCCCGTTTTAACCCTCGATTTCCACCCCCTCTCCGGCCTCCTCTGCACTGGTGGCGCCGACTTCGACATTAAGGTTTCTTTACTTTCTTTCATTCGACCACCGTTTCAAACTACGCTCTGCTCTGAAGATTTTTATTTATTTTTTGCCTGTTTGATCCCCATTTTTCTCGGCTGAGGCTTCTCTTCAACCACTCATTCTTCGATAAAATAATATTACACGCAATCCAAAAATTTTTCCTTTATTTTTAACTCCAAATTCTCCATCAATCTATTATTCTGAAATACACTCCACGATAAAAATGGTGGTCAAACATATTTTTATTTATTTATTTATTTATTTTTGGGTACAGAATCAGGATATTGGTTCTCCCTTTTCCTGATAAAAAAAATTTTCAAATTCCTTTATTAATTTATTTTTATAGATATCGTTCTGTAGTTGGGTTTCTTTGCGTAAGTCATAACAATTGTAAATAATCGATTTTTATTTTTATTTTTTATTTTTTGCTGGGTCATGTTTATTATGCCATGTTAAACTTATTTTTGTAGAATTCTTTGTGTTTACTGTTCATATCTTCCTTTGATGACCGGTGAAGTTTTGAAGTGTTTTGATTCTCATAGTTAAGAACAGATCAGTATCGATTGAAATCAGTAAATATCTTTACAATTGATACAAAATCGAAGTAACTTTAAATATCGAGACAGTAATTACTGGTGAATTTTGTTGATGTTGAACGTGAAATCTACAGCTATGGATGATAAATTCCAGTGAAGATCAAAAGAAGACTCCAGGAGCTACCTACCAGAACAGCCTTTCATACCATAGTTCTGCTGTCAACGCACTTCGATTCTCTCCTTCAGGTAATGTGTCTATGCTGTTACTTGTGAAAAAAATTGTTTTTCTGTCACGTTGTTTAGTGATTAAACCACTTCACTAGCGTTGATGTGATGCTCTCACTAAATTTCAGCATCCACATTGATTTTCAAGTTCTGCAAATCTGGCATTCAAGTGCCCTTAGCATTTCTTTTCACTTGCACTATGTACTTGTAGCAATTTTTTTATTACCATTTTACCTTTTTCTGGATATCATGATATATTCCACACTTCCTTTCTGAATACCGGGTGGTTGTCTGATTGCTTGCAGACGACTGTTGTTTATTATTGTGAATACAGTTTCACAATTGGTATTTTGACACTTGCAGTTTTAGAGATTTCATTTTCACAAGTATCAGATTTTCGTTTACCCAGTGATAGACCCCCCAAGTTATTCATTCAAGTTGTTATGCCATATTCTAGAGTGTTCCAATTCCAGTTAGTTATCAGGGGTAGTTTGGGGAATAAGGGGGAAGTAGTAGTATAAATGTAATAGGGGAGGGAGCAGAATGGTTATCTATACACATTGTTCAGTGGAAATAGGAGAGACCCGGCCTCTCTAATAGCCTGGAATTTGTATCCATTATGTTTCATTCAATCTTTCTATAGCAGATTACTATTCATAAATTGAGTATCAGTTACATTATAGAACATATAAATCCAACTGGTGCAATTGCTATCATATACTGAGGCCTAACTTGTTCATCATTAGCAAGAACTCAGATCTTCATGAAGAGATCGCAGCAGCTGTTCTGGGGGTAACAGGGGATGCCATCAAAATGGTATCAGAGCAACCATTCTGGCCCTGGGGTATTACGTCTGATGAAGAAAAGCAATTAGAATTGGAGATCGATGGACTGCAATCGGAGTTTGGAGCAATGAAATCTGAGATTCAGAAGGGTATGTCGCGATTGATGGAGAGACTTGATTTCACGATGAAGAAAGGGGGGACACTCACAGCAGATCAGCACTTACGCAGTATGCAGCAACAGGAGCATCATCTCCAACAGCTAACCGACCTCTCCTGTAGAATCAGCAGCAGGGATCAGTTCTCAAATTGGGAGAATTGCCTGTCACGGAGGTAGGAGGGACCGGTTCGAGACTACCGGCACAAGTTTGAAGTGGTGACATCACCCAGACCAGATTATCGACAGAGGAGATGAGGTGAGAATATTGGAAAGGCTTAACGGCAGCCATATCTGCAGAAAGGGAAGAGGCACAACTCAACAGTTTTTTGGCGCCAAAAATGATGGGAAACTTCTGGACTTTGTGGTGTTGGAGGCTTCCTTACAGGCGTCCTTCGTGATTTCAAAAGAGGCGGTGGACGGAATTTTTTTCAATCGAGTGAGGGCAGAGAATTGGGCAGAAGGGATGATTCTAAAGCCTCCAAGTCTGGGCCGAATTCTGGATCTTGCCCAAATGATTGAAGACCATAATGAGCATTTTAAAAAGTTCCAAGCTATTTTAGGCCCATATAAATTCAACTACAACCCAAGCGTAAGTCCCTATAATTTCAGCCTAAATAGCAATCCTAACCTACCCAACTTATCTTCCCAGATAGAGGATTCAATTCACCAAGCAACCAATTTCATGACGGCTCATCGGGTTAAAAAAATTGACATTTTATGGGTAGGGGCAACAGGCTGTGGAGTTGCCTTGGATACTATACTTATGATAATCGCTTGATTGAGTAAGTCTGTCCATTTCAAAGGGGGAAAACGTCCCCTTTTTGCGGTGATTGTGACCGGAGTTTTTGCAAAGGAAATTGTGTGGTTGTATGATGAATTCATAAGCTTCCACCTTGAGGATAAGGTGGATTTTGAGGGGCGAGTAATGATAGACCCCCAATTTATTCATTCAAGTTGTTATGCCATATTCTACAGTGTTCCAATTCTAGTTATTTATCAGGGGTAGGTTGGGGAATAGGGGGGAAAGTAATATTATAAATGTAACAGGGGAGGGAGCAGAATGGTTATCTATACACATTGTTCAGTGAAAATAGGAGAGACCCGGCCTCTCTAATAGCCTTGAATTTGTATCCATTCTATTTCGTTCAATCTTTCTATAACAGATTACTATTCATAATTTGTGTATCAGTTACATTATAGAACATATAAATCCAACTGGTGCAATTGCTAACATATACTGAGGCCTAACTTGTTCATCATTAGCAAAAACTTAGATCTTCATCTGGAGGTCGCAGCAGTTGTTCAGGGGGTAATAGAGAATCCTATCACCCAGTCTTTGCAAATGAGAGTATTTTGAGCTATATAGATTGTTACAATTGGAAAGCTAATGTGCTCCAATTCTAAACATTATTATCATATTGAAAGTGCTCGAGTCTGTGACGTGACTAGATATGTGTGAACCACCAGATACTCATGCAAGCATAGAAACAAACATGCATGCTTTACTGTTAATGTAGCTTCTTTTACGCTCAATCTTTCATCCTGTTCTGTTGGGTACAATGGCTAGGCATTCATCCAATTTTTTCACCTATTTCTTGGGACACTTTATTAATATGTCATTAAAAATGTTGTGTTATTGCTGCCTGAGAGCTGTCATGCTCAACTGAGCAGCTAACTTCCTTTTTAACAGTTCTATCAAGTTCACTTCTTACTACTAATAAACAGTCATTTTAGGTAGTTTGCTTTTGAGTCTTATCATAATATCTTTGTATGGAAGGATGACTGTCTTCTAAAATTGCAGGAGAACAGCTCGCCTCTGGTGCTGATGGTAAGCACTCATCATTATTAGTGGCATATATTTAACCAAGTAAGTTTTCCTTTTTGCGCAGTTTGAAGTAATCTGTTTACTTAGATTAAATATTTTTATTCAGGTGGTGAGCTGCTCATATGGAAATTAAATTCTACTGATGCTGGCAAAGCATGGAAAGTCCTGAAGACTTTAGCGTAAGCTTATATTATATCTACCTTTCCTGCTTTCATTTGAGATGGTCTCTATTTTTGTTCTTCCAGTCTCATATTACACAATGGATTTATCAAGGTTTATTTGGTGCCAATCGCACAAACTTGTAGTGGGACTGGAGATTCTTGTAGTCAAAATAAAACAAAGAGAAGGTCTGAAGAACTGTTTTGTGATGAGACAGTACCCTTTCTGCTCTCATTGTGTCCCCTACTGTCCAATAGGATTCTCAATGGGATCAAAGTGGTGTCACATCTGATTTGAATGAAATGTACTGTTTTATGCTGAACTTTTAACTCCTTCCAATGTCTGTGAGGCAGATTGCAAACCAATCTTTTGATCCAATCACGCTTTATACCATTCAAAAGCAGAATCTGGCCTCTATCAATTGGGTACAAGAGTAATATTCCTAATTCTGTCCCCTTTTGTCAAACTCATGACCCATCAGGCCATCACTATCATCCCCCAATAACCTATAATTATGTGCAGACCATTAATTCTCTCTTATTTCATTATTCCAAAGGTTTTTAGTTCTGTGGCATAATATAGGTTTTATCACCTCTGGTCATCTCCCTGTCACTAAAACTTAACTGGACGTTGTTATTATAAATTTCTTGCATGTGAAAAATGACGCAACAAGTTCAAGTGGTAAAACTACAGTAGTGATGTGCTGGTGGTTGCTTGTAATTCGGATTTTGTTGCCAGCCAGCATCCTGAACTGCAGCAAATCAATTGACAGTGCATGTATCTGAATTTCCATATCTATGGGATTTGAATTTTTTGAAGCCCTATGCTTACTAGAGTCATTTTTAGGTTTCATCGCAAGGATTTGCTAGACCTACAGTGGTCTACTGATGGTGCATATCTTATTTCTGGATCAGTAGATAATTCCTGCATTATATGGGATGTTAACAAAGGTGAGAAAATAAATGCAATGATGTAGATGAGATCAGGTAAGTTGTGTCTTTAGTTCCTGATTTCTCCGTATTTGTTCAGGTTCTGTCCATCAGATTTTGGATGGGCATTTCCATTATGTTCAAGGTGTAGCATGGGATCCATTGAAAAAGTATGCAGCATCGCTTAGTTCAGATAGAACTCTCCGTGTTTATGTCAACAAGCCTACTAAATCAAAAGGTGTTGAGAAGACGAATTATGTTTGTCAGCATGTAATTGCAAAGCTAGAAACACAGACGACTGAAGAGTCTAAGGTTTGAAAGTCATTATCTGTTTAACATGGCATGCACTGTAGGAACGTTTATATATAACCAGCTTCATTGTGTCTGATGCAGTCTGCTAGAAGTCATCTTTTCCATGACGAGACACTCCCGTCTTTCTTTCGAAGATTAGCATGGTCTCCTGATGGATCATTCTTAGTGGTGCCTGCAGGTATTGTGGGGTGTCCAATCTAATTCAATGACTTTATCCCGCTCGACATCCACGTCCGTTAATATTTCTGTGCTTTTCTATTTGCATTTCATTATGCTATTTTGCACAGTATTATGTGATATTTTTTATATTGCTATGTCTAATCTGATCCTTTTGAGACTAAGATTTATTGCATCTAGGTCTTGCAGATGTATGCGAAATTCATCCTAAGGCTATGTTATTGATCTCTTGTATCTTTGGGTTAAATTGTTTATCATTATTACTGATTGAGGTAGCACTTATAAACCACAAAATGCTTATTTGACACTCTTAGGACACATCTTTCCTTCCCCATTATTTGCAGCAGTGGGGGCTGTAATTAATCTGCATTTCTTGGCTTTAAGATGATTTATCGACAAAAGTCCTAAAATCTCTTATCTGTATAACCATTTGCACTAGGAATCATGTGGGTTTTTAGGCATCTTAGTGAGCTAAATTTGGTACTTACTCTCTCAATATCTTCTGGTCTCCAACATTGATCGAAAGCGATTCTTGCCAACCTTAAGTTGTAGGTCGACGTTGTTCTCTTAATTTTGTTTCCGCAGCTTTCTAACTTAATAGAACTTCTTGTAAAAGAAACTGTAATTATAATATGCAACTTTTGATCACTTTGATGTGCTAAACGTGGAATTTGTTCCAGCAATAAAACAAGAAACTTGAAAAGACATTAGAGGTTCCAGGTGTTGAACCATCTTATTTTTACTAATGTGTTGTATATTTGTGCCATGTTGAAAAGACACTTGTCGTCATTTTCTTTAAAATGCTATATGTATTGATGTGCTTTATTATTCAGGTTCTTACAGACCTACAGCTGCTTCCGAATCAGTAAATACTGCTCATGTATTTTCAAGGAAAAATCTTTCAAGGTAAGAAATTGCTGTCTTCCTAATTTGTATGTTTCTATGAGCACTTTGATCAGAGTATATCTGTTTCTGTTTAACACCGGGGAGCTTCTTATTCTTTATAGAATCCCCATCCTTATTAATATCTACTCTTTTTCAACACAGACCTGCTCTCATGCTCCCTGGTGCCAGTAAACCTGTTGTGGCTGTACGCTTTTGCCCAATGACATTTAATTTGCGGGGATCAGAAACACGTATTAGCTCTTTTTTCTGTTTTCACTCTTTGGAAAGATTTACATATCATCTTCACCACATTTTGACAACAAAGCTGTCCTGTGTGCAGCCTCATTGTTCAAGCTCCCCTATCGCCTTATTTTTGCGGTGGCCACTTTGAATTCTTTATACGTATACGATACTGAGAGTGTTCAGCCAATAGCAATTGTAGCCGGAATTCATTATTCAGCCATAACAGACATTGCATGGTAATGTTTTTGTCTGCTTTAACCATTGACAGTTATGATATCACAATCTGACCGGTTATCCACTTTATCCTTTTTCCCCTCAAAATATTTTTCTTTATGATATAGGTCACCTTGTGGTAAATATTTGGCCTTGTCTTCTCAAGACGGTTACTGCACTCTTCTGGAATTTGAAAATCAGGAACTTGGATCACCCATTTCATTGCGAGGTTAGCATTTTTCTTTTGTTTCTCTCTACAACTTCTGTCAATTTGCAGGGCTGTAACGGTTTACAATTCATGTTAAATAAAACTTTTATCTAGCAGAAGAGAAGCAAGTCGACCATGAAAATAAGAACACAGTTTGGAAATTGGATGACAGTATTGTGGAAGTTACTCTCGACGATAGCAGTGCTTCGCATAGTGGAAAAGAGAAGGAAGAGGACACTGGAAAAGAGAGAGACGAGAATAATCAAGGGAAACAAGTTTCACCAGGTACAAGAACAACCTCGAATCCAAATAAGACTGCAAAGAGGCGTATTACTCCCATGGCCGTTGATTGATTAAATATCTCATCACCTGTAAAATTTACTGCTATGGTTAAATGGAATTTGTTACTGGCCTGAACCATCCCCCATTTAAAGGCAAAATTCCTATATTTCGGTGTAGTTATATCAGAAAGTGGAAAAATCCATTTGAACCAATTTTAAGCAACTGAAATGCTTCATTTCTTTCTAAGTTTCTAAATTCTTTTCTTTTTTTTTTTTTTTTTTTTTTTTTTTTTT
>CAIGRB010056681.1:0-22939 GCA_903798255.1 Fraxinus quadrangulata
GATTTCATTATCAACTTAACTGGATAAAATGTAGATCATAATCTCTTACTATCTAAGAGTGACGAATCATCTATTGATCATTCACAACCTTCATATGATTCTTGACATACCCGAACGATACTGTATTAGCGACCATTGACAGAGCAACATCCAACACCACCAAAGTATGACCGTCCTCATATAAGGCACTATGATCGTCTCAAGTCAAAAGGACTAATTCCACTGCCGAACATTAGAGATTAACCACTAACACTCAGATAGTTATCCATGTGGAATTTTCCAGTGGGTCTCCAATATTTTGTTCTATAACAAAACATCCACGTGTTCATTCAAGTGTCTTCACACTTTAGCTTGTGAGATCAGCTACTTACTTCACAAGTAAAAATGACACACGTGATGGTCTATCCGTAATAACGATATCCGTATCTCGTTATTACTTCGACCACGGACGATTTAAGATTCAGTCATATGGAATTTGTATCTCACAATCACAACTCCTTGTGATTAACAAATCACCAAAACTTGAATCTACGGATTCTATTATTTAATTTATTAGAATATAAATTCAATTAAATAATAAATATTGCCATATAATATGCATTGATTATATATATNCAACTCCTTGTGATTAACAAATCATCAAGACTTGAATTTACGGATTCTATTATTTAATTTATTAGAATATAAATTCAATTAAATAATAAATATTGTCATTAAAATATATCGATTATATATATATTTTAAACTGTATATGTCCCAAGTTGATTGGACCTAGGGTACAACACTTACACAAGGTTCTTGTTCTGTCTTTCATTCCCTCTGTTTTTCTTTTTAATAGAATTCATAGGTAGGAAATAAAAAAAATCTGAAAACGTATATTGACTTGATATGAAGTCTTGTTCACACTTTAACTTCTTGAGTTGGATTAAACCGTAAGAGGATTGAGAAATTGTTGGTACAGTCAGGGCAACCAATTGGCAAATCCCAACTATTATAATGTGAAGATGCTTCAAATATCTATGCATTTTTGGACCAAATGGGACCACTATTTATTGAGATCGATTGTTAAATTCATGGACCATCACCTCAAATGGTTGCAAGAATGAGGGAAATTATGAAAATGCTGACTAGCCTATGGTACATGAATTTATTCCCTTCTCCATTTCCATTGACATTGGCATGGATCAACGCTTGTTGTGATTAATTAACATTTAGCATAAATGAATATTTCAGCTGCGATTACGTATAGGTCAAATTACATTAATTTAATTCAGCTGATGTTAGATACAATGTGCTAGGCTTCCAGGTTGAACTGGGCCTATGCACCTCTATATATCCTCAGGTACCTCAGTTAAAATTTATTCGACCTTAGCTTTGGCTTTCAACTCTAAATGTTGAATGCATAGTCCAAGGTAAGGATTATTATAATTGTTCAAAATCATAGATGAAAGAATTTGACGGAAAAGAGGATCGGACATCAATGGAAATCAAAAGTGGACATTTGGGCCAAAATGTTAGCCCATTAGTGGCCATGCGTGCACATGGCTGGCTTCTACAGTGTGAACCATGCACACATATGGTTCACTACCATGCATGCGCATGGCTTGTGAGGCTAGTTTCACAAGTTAATTTTCTGGTGCCTTTTCATGGAAAGTTCCCAAATTTCCATGAATGATTGAAGCTTTTTCGTGGTGTATCGATGAAAAACTATAAATAGGTGATAATTTTTCATTTTTAAATACAAGATATCATAATTCATTTCATACATGAATGAGTTTTCCAATTGTTACATACATATTCAAACCCTTTTAAGTGTTTTTCAGGTTTTGAAAGAAAACACAAGTACTTAAGTACGCTTGTTCAATCCTACAAACCATTTGTTGTCAGTCATTTTAAGCATCAAAATATATCCTACAGGGGGCAAATGTTGTTTGAGGACAACGATTACGCATACAAATCTCATTTCGGTATTTTTGGTGTTCTTGCTGCTACTTTTGTTCTCTTCTCCCATTACTCTTTCTGAATTTTGTTCAACAACTACTTCAAGCTTGTGTTGCTTATTTGTACAAGCCTTCTAAATGTTGTTTGATCTTCTGGAGATGAATTGTTCTGTTATAGAAACTGTAAATAATGTGTAAAACCCTAGGTGGTAACCCTAGCAATGGAAAGGACCAAACTCCCCTTCACTAACATACTTAATAGCTATTATGTCTAATACCCCAGTCAAAGTCACGATGGTAAGCATCGAGAGTTTGCCAAATTGAAAACGATCAAGCATAAGACTGTGTGTAATCTTCAAAACATCTACATGTCCATGTCCATTGGCTGAACTCATTACGGCTAAACTGGCAAAACAATGTAAGATTTGATATCTCCTGTACGAATTACATGTCATTTATACGTCAGGGTTAGAGTCACTCTGCTCTAACTGAGACACGTCACAATTCCACAATCCTAACTCCTCGTTGCCAAATCGGCCTAACAGTACAAGGGCTGCCAGAAAGCAAATCCATATTAGCAAGGGACATCAAACAAAGGATGCGAGGGCAAAGAACATGGAAAAAAGAGAAAATTTTCTTGCAGTGGGAGAACGCAATGAAGGGCTAAATGCTGGGGCACATCAAGACAACCCAAATACCAGAAATTTACAACAATGGCAACCACCAGACAACAATAACTGAAGGAAAAGGCTTGTTTCGTTACCCCTACACCAAACTAGACTAAGCCCACCAATACAGCAAGCCATCACTCACCTCTGGAAACAAAAATCAGAAAAAAAAAAAAAAAAAAGAAGAAGGCCAACCTAAACCAAAAATAAAAATTATAAACGAACAAATTGTCAAAAGAAACGATTGGCTTGAAGAGCGGCACGTATCGCCAGAAAACAGAAGCAGTTGCAAGTCTAGGCCAAGATCTAGACTTACTCTATTACCATGTTAAGAAAAGAGTCATATTGTTCGACATATGGAACAGTTACGAAGAAACTTTAAATAATGTGTAAAGCCCTAGACATAAACCTAGCAATTGAAAAGACCAAACGACCTTTAATAAATATACTTAAAACTATTATATCTAACAAATAGTTCCCACAATACCACATGGATGGCCACGAAAATAATACAAAGATTTCTTTTAGATAGTCTGTTTTGTGTTATCATCGATGACAGAACAATAAAAACAACTATAATAATGCTAATAAATATAAATAATATGCCACTTAATCGATTCATGCTTATTCAGTTTTTAATATATTTATTTTGTAGACTCAGTTTAAGCATTTTTGGTTTCTGACATAGTCGTGGAATTGTCTTAGAGCAGAATGAAAATGAGTCTTAGAATGAAGATAGCTAGTTAGTTTGTTTTTTGGGTTGAGGGAAAGAGATAATTGCTGGGGAAATTAGGCCAATATCTAACATGATATCTAGCAACATTGCAGCAGAACAAACAATTTCCCATTTCTTGTGCAAATCTAATAGGAGATAATTAAATATAGCATTGACCTAATAAATAATGTGGGAACTAAATGACAAAATATTTAACGTGGTTCATGCCTACATCCACGGCCCATCTCCAACTGATGTTTCATTATAATTGTTAGGTATTTTGATACCAAATAAACTTGGGGTGATGATGACTCGTCAGATCAGATTAATATCATATGGTTCGTTTGGAACCTATTATTGAGACTAACACACAATTGGTAATCCACAAAAGAAGTTGGACCGAGTATTACATATAGGGCCTTGACCCACATAGTTGATCTAAGTTGATATTATATATACTTGGCCCCTTTTGTGATATGTATAAGATACAAACACACTGTTTGTCCTTAAGACCACATCTTTGGTAAGATTTCGGCTTCTTCAATGTGATTCCTTGCTACCTCCTTCGTGCGGTCCTTTTGTGCGACCTTTCACCTCACCTCTACCGGCATCTTGGCCGGCACCTAAGTTGCACGACTCACTCATGTTCTGCTCGGTCTTTCCCGGCTTCGCTATTGTTCGGGTTGCCTCCTTCGCGGCTGCCTTTTGCGTGATGTGTGGACGGTTTTCCTTCATGTTTTTGAATGGGATTCTTGGTTCCTTCTTGTGGAGCTACTTTGTGTGTTATTGGATTATTCATTTGAGCCGTATCCAATCCATTTAGTGCCAATCTTTGTGATACTTGAAAGGAAAAGTGTTTATCTTTAATTCATAGTTTTAATTCCCTTGTTATTAATTGATTTGGAACTCACTTAGTGTTTGTTTGATCAATTGAAGGTTGTATTTACTTCAAAAACTAGCATTAGAGCCTCAAGTGGCTCGATTGCTTGCTGATTTTCGATCTTTGGTGGCTGAAAATTGGAATTGTTGTATCTATACCTTGTATTCTATGCAATTGAGGCATTTGTTTGCTGATTTTGCAATAAGGACTCATTTCTTAAGTAAATTCACATATTTCATTGTTACGGACCACAAATAGGTCTGCTCTATAAATTGGCTGAAACTCTTTAAATTATTGTAATAGTAGGTCATTGTGTGGGGTGACCAATAGAATTGCGGCCTTGTATGATTCTAGTACTTTAGGACTACTTTGCCTAAATTGTGGTATTATCATTTTGGAGGTTATATCGATCGTTGTTTAATTTCGTATTGTTACTGTTCTTTTTGTGGTTAGAATTACTACCTTTGACCTTACCCATTCGAAAATTTTCTTGGGACAGAGGTTTGAATCTCACGATAATCCTGGAAATTTTAGACCGTGTATAGCTGCAACCTATAGGACATTCTCTGTGTGGTTGTCCCTTTGAAGGCTGCTTACGTGCTACGTGTCTTATTTTTTAAGATGTCCATTACCATTTTGATTTGGTGTCTTTAACGGTAAATGTGATTTTTCTATTTGGCAACAAAAATTCTCAAAAGCCATTGATAAAGGATCAGAAAAATGAGTTTGACGAACTTGGTTATACCTCTATTATCTTGCACTTTGATACTATTTTGCGCAAAGTAGGCAAACATGACACTGTAAAAAAACTTTGAAAAAGTTATGATGAGCTTTATTTGATGTTTTCAACAAATTGGTTCAAGTTATTACAAATTGTCGTGAAAAGGTTTTTGATGAATTTAAAGATATTATTCTTTTGAATGCTATTTCTGATAATTATAAAGATGTCAAGAATGCAATCAAATATGGGAGAGAGACTCTTACATCCAATATAATCATCGATCTCTTAATGGTTAAGAAGAGGAAAATGAAAGTTGAAAGAAATGAGAGATAAGCAGGAAAGATTCACCAAATGAGGGGTAAACTTAGTTTAGGGCTAGAGAGGGGCAAACAATTGTGGCATGAAAAAGTGGAGAGGTAGATTTAAGCCACAAGGGAAGGCTAAGTGGAGGAAATGTTACGGTTATAGAAAACTATGACATTTAAGTCATAGGGGAAAGCTAAGGAGATGAAATGTTACGATTATGGGAAACTAAGACATTTCATAAATGAATGCCAAAAAGAAAAAAAAAACAAGTTGAGAGATGAGAAAGATGGTGAACCTAGTGGGGGCAAACGTTGTTGTCCAGAGAGATGAACCTGGTGAGGTTTACATGCTTTTAGATACTGAACCAAATGAAATTAACCTGTCCATGAACTCCCATATGCATGAATGGATTATTGACTTTGGTGCTTCTTTTCACGCTACATTAAATAAATTGTGCTTTGATCATTTGCATGAATCTGATCATGACATATAGTTGAATAGGATGGAGTCGCATATAAGATCACTGGAGTGAGTAATGTGACTATCATATTTGACAGTGATTTTGTATACACACTAAAGAAAGTTAGGTATATTCCACACAGGAAGAAATCTAATTTCTATGGGAGAGTTGGAACGTATAAGTTTCACTAGTGCACTTGATGGTGGAGTGCTAAAAATGTTTAAAGGAGCATTTAGAGCCTTTAAGGCTGCAAGGAACAATGACATTTTCATCATGCATACTGAAGTGATGGGAGGTTTAAATTCCACTATCACTAATACTGATCACATACAAAGTGACACAATAGGTTAGCTCACGTTAGAGTTGGAACGTACAAGTTTCACTGGTGCACTTGATGATGGAGTGTTAAAAATGTTTAAAGGAGCACGTAGAGCCTTTAAGACTACAAGGAACAATGACATTTTCATCATGCATACTTAAGTGATAGGAGGTTTAAATTCCACTATCACTGATCACATACAAAGTGACACATACAAATTTCTATTGTTCAAGATGCATAGAAATAGGTTGCAATCAAGCATGCCAAATTTCTTCAAAACTTTAAGCATGTAAGGAGTTTGATGCACATACAAGAAAGAATTAGACCTATCCTGATTAATCTCCATACCAAGAATCCTCGTAACATGTCCTAGGTGTTTCATGTCAAATTCTTTCCCTTTTACCACCTTCATGTTAGGTCCAATTAACAACATGTCGTCTACATAAAGTAACAAATACAGACACTCTTTATTAGTGATATGGTACATGTAATACAAGCAATGATCAAACTCACTCATCTTAAAATTAATAGACAACACATAAGAATCAAACTTTTATACCACTGACATAGAAACTGTTTTAGCCCATAAAGAGATTTCTTTTAAAAACATATATGATAAGGTTTAACTTAATTTCAAAACCTTTTGGCTGATTCATAAAAATCTATTCATAAAGGTCACCGTACAAAAAAGCAGTCTTGATATCAAGTTATTCACATTCCCAGTCATAATAAGCAACAAAATCAAGCATGACCCTAATAATGGTATATTTAACAAAATCAAGCATGACCCTAATAATGGTATATTTAACAACTGACGAAAAGATGTCATCATAATCTACCCTTTTGTTCTACGTGTACCCCTTGGCTACTAATCTTGCCTTGTATCTCACGAGCTCTCTCTTAGTGGTTCCCTCTTTAATTTTATAAACCCATTTGCATCGAACTATGAATTTATCGTTAGGTCTAGGAACTTAATCACAAGTTTGATTTGTGGCAAGAGAACTCATCTCTTCTCTTATGGCACCTAGACATCCCTCAATTTTTTACTCCTCATAGCCTCCCCATAGGTATTTGGCTCCTTATTAACTAGTTCTTGATAACTAGTATAGGCTATGGTATAGTCAGATATCCTTTAGGATTCCCTATGTGATCTCCTCTTTCTATCTCTAGCTAATTGATAATCAGCTAGAGGGTTTTTGGTCAATAGGGTTGTCCTGAAAAAATTCCTCATCACCTTTTAACTCTTTATTCTATAAACATTGTGTATTCTTTCCACCTCGCTCGAGGTAACGCGGATTTGGACACTCACACACTGCACTGCAATTGGGGGCTCTTCCCTAACAATTTCTTGTTGTTCTTTACTCTCTTTGCAAGGCATCTCAAGCTCATAAAATGTGACATCACGACTTACGATTATTCTCATGCTCTTCTAGTTTCTATTCTATAACTTATATCCCTTAACTCCCTCAGGGTAGCCTAAGAAGACAAACTTCTTAGCTCTAGGTTATAGTTTTCCCTCACTTTAATGAGAGAAAGCCACACTACTAAAGGTTCTAAGCATAGAATAATCAGCACATTTACCATACCAAATCTCGTACGAAGTATCATCATTTAAAGTGGCGGAAGGAGGCATATTAGTCAGATAACACGCAGTCATAACAATTTCACCCCAAAAAGACTTAGGCAAACTAGAACTTAACATCATATATCTAACTTTATCAAGTAAAGTACGATTCATCCTTCCAACAAATCTGCTTTGTTGGGAGTGTAAGACACAATCCTATGTCTAGTGATGCCAGTTTCATTACACTATCAAATTCAGCATTGCAAATCTTGAGACCATTATCAGTACCAAATAATTCACTTTCTTATCTATTTGGTTCTCCACCTTAACTTTCCATTTTTTTTAAAATTCACGAAAGTTTCAGATTTATCTTTCAGCCAATAAACCTACACACATCTAGAGAAATCATCAATAATAGAAAGAAAATATTTGCTACCATCAAAAGTTGGATTCTTCCCTAAATCCTACAAATTAGTATGAATGTATTCTAACAATATCTTGTGTGTGGTAGATGCAAATGACATCGTACAATGTTTACTAAGCACAAAATGATCGCAAAATGATATGTCAGACGCCTTAACCTTACTAAACACACCCTTGTCGTTAACACTAACGTGAGCTAACCTATCAAATGTCAATGGCTCGGTTATGTACCTTATTTTGTCAAAAGAAGAAACCATGGAGCATTGAGATATCAAATTTTTATCACTACAGCTTGGCTGCCCATATTCTTTGAGTTCCTACATTGTTGCTTTTGGTTTTTCTCAATTTGGGGTTGATTGGTATCTCTCCCACACCCAGACTAATACTCTGTCTTTCCACTTTTTTTCTTTCGATTGTATTTCGTATTTACTTGATATTCTCAAATGGATGTTTGATCTCTCCAAATCACTTATCATTACATATTTGTACAATATTACAACATCTCTCACATTTCTCGTAAAATATATCTATCTCATATTATACTAGGTAAAGGGAGTGCTTCATTTCTTCCACAATCTTCTAGTATGGTGGTGGCATGCATCTCTAGATACATCCATGTATGGTGGTGCACAGCTTCTAGGAATAAAATCCTCTGGATATTTTTACAATAGTTGGCTGAGGAAGAAAGAGGGAGAACGCTGGTGGAAATCCCAGAAAATTCTGGAATTCTTAAATGTTGGTGATGATTTTTCGTTCTAGGCCAGTAATAAAGTTCCAAACGAACTTCATTCATGAGAAAACTATATCAGTTAGATAATGAAAACTCTCCAAATGAAATTTCAAGGAGTCATCATCATTCGCATATTTCACAACAAGGTTTCCCAAGTCTAGCTATTTTGCAACCGGAGTTTTCACATGTCATAATGTATTAGAAGACCGTGTGATGCCACCATTATTGTTGTTTAGAAGAACTATATATAAGTCATGGCTCGATGACCTCCAAGTGTCCAGATGTATTTTTAAGTGGAATTTCTCATTTCGCAACCTATACCACGGTCTTAATTGTTATTCCCTTATACCACATGCCCATCTATCAATTCTTAGAATTTCAGGGGCTAAAGAATCTTATGGGAATCCTAGAAGATATAATAAATGGAAGACTTTTCAAATTGGATATGTAATTGGTGTTCTAGATTCTCTAGTATTTTGTTAGATGTTTCTTGATCGGACAATTACCACAAGTGTATGGGATTGTTAACAAGTAATAAATGTGATGACAAGAGTTATCATTTTACAAATAATAAATTTCAACTCAAGTGTACTAGTCTTGTATGGAATCTGAAATATGTAAACAAAAGAGTTTTGATTTGGAATTATGCTAAATTAATCTCATAAATATGTAAAAATTGTTTTTTATTTATTTATCAAATTAGGGATGATTGTATTGGGTTTAGAATCTGTCTATTGTTATCTACTCAGTTCTTGATTATGAAATTTAGTCTTATTTATGCATTCTCTACAATCGATATAGTTATGATATATAATTTTATTTTTCAAGGTAAATTAAATCTATTCTAATTACGATCCGATCATATTCCTAGTTCGAGTTTTTATAATTAGAACGCATTAATTTTTTTTACGATTATCTATATGATTGCAGATGCGATATTGTTATTCCAAACTATTGCAGATGTGTTAATCTTGTCACGTTCTAAACTTATTGCGAACTTTTCAGCACTATAACAAGTAACTAATTATCTAATTGATAGCTACACAATTAAATAATGCATTGGAAATGCAAAATTAATCAAGAAACACATTAACTAAAATACTAGTCTTCAATTGAATTAATTAAACAATAGGGTTCATCTCATCCAATATAAAAAGGGATTTGGCCTAGAATGATTTCATATAAATTACAAGAACAGTAATGGAAAATCATCACAGAAATCATGGAAAAATGCAAAAGATATTGTTCTACAATTTCAAGGTTGAAATTTTCAATTTCTTGATGTAATTGGCATTCAATTCTTTCTAGGTTTTGATCTTCTCTCCCAATATGTAAATTAGCTCTCGTTCTTAATGAATTTTATGATATGAATGTGTATTAAGAGGCTAGAGAGAGCTCCCCTTCAATGGATGTCCATGTTCTGTACTTATAGAAGTTGAGATTAGGTCAAGAAATATGTCTAAATTGGTTTTCAAAAGAGTTTCATTCAAATAAGGAATGTTGCCTTCACATCGCATATGGTTATGTCTTTGTGCAGCCTTTAGTATTTTTTTATACTTCCTCTCTCGATATTTGATTGGGGCAATTCAAAATATATTAAAAAGCTAACTTAGAAGAACTGAAGTTATTTTAGAAATAGTATTTTTCCAATTCCAACGTTTACTATACTAAAAATGGATCTCAATCTCAATTTAAAAATCTGGAGCATAACTTCTGTGTGGTTAGAAATTGATTTGTGAAAATATTTTGAATATTTTTCAATGCTTTTGTACTTCTAATTGCACCCAAATGATCCTACGTGATCTTCAATCATTGTTTAGTTGTTCGAATCAATTATTGGATATTTTCACTTTGATCCTCAAACTTTGAATGTTTTCTATTTTACCCCATTATCCGCTCATTTTGTCCAATTCCATCATTTTACATCAAGTTGTGCCTAATAAACAAAATATATACATAATTAAGTTATAAGTCATCAAAATTCTTAACAATTAGTCTTATTCAATGGCTTAAATAGGTGTAAAAAATATACTTATCAAACACCTCAAATTTGAACGATTATCTTTCCTCAAACAATACAATAGTACTCGACTTAAACAATTTTTTTAACAAATATGCTTTGATAATCTGCCGTTAGTGTGAGGACTAAATTTCTGTATTAAAACAATGATTTTTTTTTTTTTAAATCACATTGCTAAATTTATATCAATCATGCAAACACAAGTATTTTGGCAACCCAAGGCTAAATTATATCAACCATGCGAACACATGATTATGTTCTTGGCAAACAAGCCCATTTCCTTCTACATTTGAAACTCTACATAGCAAGAACTTTTGCCCACAATTTAACCTAATTCTAGAGGTAAAAATGGAACACCGCGTATTCTATCATAGAGAAGAAAACTAGAAATGGATTGAACGAAAATTAACATAGAGGTTTAAAGATTCAAAGCATGGGAATCAAGATCAAGAACAAGAGATTGATTTTCCATCAAGCTTATTGTATTTTTCAATTTTTTGATTGATGCTTGTCATAAATCTTTGTGTAAATTATATAGAAACATGCTAGGCTAAATTCTCCTTTGTATTGGATTAAGATGAAATCATTGATTGCCTATTTTTAATTCAAAGACTAGCAGTTTAGTGTATTTGTGCTTTTTTGTTTATCTTGCATGAATATTTCCTTATTTGCTTGATCACCAATTAGATAATTAGTTGTTTTTTTGTAATGCTGGGAGGTTTACAATAAGTTTAAAACCCTACAAGGTTAACTCGTGGCAATGGAAACTAAGAATAACATGTATGACATGAATAATCATTTAGAAAATCGTATAAGTTAATGGGTTACTCTACAAAGGAATATAAACAGGTTTTGCTTAGAATATGTAAAATTTACCTCAAAAAAGATAGATAAAAATGGATTATCAATTGTCATGAATCATAAATCGCACTAAATTGCATAAGTTGAGAATTGAAAATAGAATGCCAATATGTAGATTTGTAAGTCCAACACATTTATCTCATACATTCATACAAACCAGTGCATTAATATAATTCGAACGAATAATTTAGAATTAATAAATCCTCTCTTTTTGTTAAAACATTCGAATTTGATAAAGAATTAATACAAATCATTTAATATTTAAATCATGTGGGACGATACTCTTCTCATCACATTGTTACTTGTCAATGATCTTGTATGCTTGGAGATTGACACAATTTCTGGGTAATAAAGTTTTAAAACTGAGTTCATTATCTCACATTTGGATTCGAATTTTTTATTGGTTTAGGCTATTCATCACAAAACCTAACTTCTCTTGTGTTTCGTTCTTTTCAGGCTCCATTAACAGATTATGCAAAATTCTGACGAGATCGAGCTTCTTTCAATAGATCTCAAGATCGAAATAACTTTCATACGAAGTAGAAGAGAACATAGAACAACAAGGGAAATGACTAGAAAATCAAAATCAAGTTCAAAATTAGTTGCTGCAGCCCAGCCAATACAACCAGTTTAGCCAAGAGCATTCTCCAACTATGGCGATAAGTTAGTTGGAGACTAAGTGATCCTCATTCCGGCTCCTATTCAATGTAGTATTATATATCCTCTTTTGAGGAAGGCTAGTTTCTATCTTCTCAAGATGTTATTAATTTGTTCCAAAATCATCAGGACATTGGGTTCTTTAGAAAAGCAAGCAAAATCTACAAGAACATGTTTGAGTTTTCCTATTATTTTGCAAAGTCATTAGTCATGAAGGGATATCGACCGATATCTTTTGAATGTGTTTATTCCCTCACACCTTGAAAAATAGCATAAGAGATCGGCTACATTCCTTACCTGTCAGGAGCATAGTTTCTCAGAATGACATGGTGTAAAAGTTCACGATGCAGTATCGGCATTAGCAATCCAAATGTAGGTATTAATGAAGAAACTAGACAATCTTCTCTGACTGTACAGTACACCAACCTACACCACTTTGTAAAGGTTGTAGGGAAAATCATACAAATATAGTTGCCCTTTAGCCTTCATCCGTGTAATCCAACATAAAAAGATCAGTTATGCCAAAAAAAAAAAAAAAAATCAGAGGTAACAGAATAACCCCCACTCAAACACATAATTTGGGATAGAGGAATCATCAAAATTTCTCTTGGACTAATAATCAAGGCCAAGGACAAGGGATAATTATCAAGGAAGACCATCAGGTTTCCAACAACAACTTCAAGAGAGAAAGCCAATGTTGGAGGACTTAATCACTCAATACCAAGAATTATACTACTTTACAAAGCAACATGCTTAAAAAATTTGGAAAATCAAATGGGGCGAATGCAACTGTATTATCAAGTAGAACTCAAGGAACCTTACCAAGTAACACTGAGATTAATCCTAAAGAATAGGTAAAGAACATCACTACATGCAGTGGAGTTCAGTTACCAGAGATATGTGTGAAAAGATAAGCTATTACTATAGAAAAAGACACCTACCATGAGTGATGAACATGTATATCAGTCTGAAAAAACAACAAAGGAGAATCATGAAGAATTTTAAGACAGTCTATAGGTTAAGGTAACTGCTCCTATCAAAGTATATATATAACCCCATTCCATTCTCACATCGAGTGCATAAAAACAAGATGGATTAATAGTTCGCGTAGTTTTTGGATATATTCAAGAACCTGTATATCATCATACTATTTGCAGTTCCCTCATCTCAATTGCACATCTATGCTAAGTTTATGAAAGATGTACTATCAAATGAAAGAAGGCAGGCGGATAATGAATATGTGATGCTAAAAAAAGAGTACAATGCAATACTTCAACATAAGTTACCACCAAAATTAAATGATTCACAGAGTTTTACTATTCCTTTAAATATTGATAACGGACATGTTGATAAGACATTGTGTGTGATTTAGGAGATAGTATTAACTTGATACCTCTTTCTCTTTTTAGGAAATTAAATTTGGGAGAAGTAAAAGCTACTATAGTTCCACTGCAGCTATCTCACAGTTCAATTAAACACCCTTATGGTATTTTTGAAGACATATTGGTTATGGTTGACAAATTCATATTCCCAGTCTACCTTATTTTTCTGGACATAGAAGAAGATTAAGTAATCCCTCTTATCTTAGGACATCCATTCTTGGCTACTGCAGAGCTCTTATAGATGTGTAGAATGGGCAGTTGACATTGAGGTTAAATGAAGAGGAAATAATGATCAATGTCTTCAAGGCATTCAAATTTCAAGCTGAACCAGATTCATATTTTCAAATTGATGTGATAGAAAAACTAATGACAAAGCCATTCATATTTGATCATCCTCAAGACCCGCTTGAGACTTGCTTGTTACATTCTGAAGATTTGCCATCAAATTTAGAAGTATCAAAATATTTTGTTCGCTACTTGAAAGCAAATCCACCATTCTTCAAGTAGTCAAGGTTGGAGCTTGAGAAAGGTCCTACAAAGCCTCCACCTTCCGTTCAAAAAGCTCCCATACTTGAGCTAAAACAGTTACCGATCAACTTACAGCTTGCCTACTTAGGAGAGAAAAAAGACTTCGAATTATCATCTCAAATTCTCTTACCAAGAAAAGAAGATCGGCTATTAAGTGTACTTTGAGATCATAAAATAGCAATAGAATGGAAAATCTTTGGCATAAAAGTGATCGACCCTTCTCTTTGCATGCATAAGATTCTAATGGAGACTTGGGGTTCCATCCTAAAAGATCACCCTTATTAAGAGGAGTAGTTCAAACATTTATAAGTTGGTCTATATTTTTATTTTATTCGATTTGAAATTTTATCCCTTAATACGCTCTTACAAGATAGTGGCTCATTTGAGCAAACTAATCTTGAAAATTTGTGTGCTCATTTTAAGTCTTAATCTAATAAAATTGTTCGTTGAATCTTAATGAGTTCTAATACCATATTAAAAGAAACAGTTCAAACCTTTATAAGTTGATCTATATTTTCATTTTTATTTGATGTGGAATGTTATCCTTTAACATAAGCATTTTGTAGAGTATTAGTGCATGTTAAGTCCGAAAATGCAAGAGGTTGTAAGAGAAGAAATGTTGAAATTATTTGATGCTAGCATCATTTATCCTATATTAAACAACAAATATGTGAGTCCTATACAAGCTGTACCAAATAAAGAAAGAATGACAATGGTTTCAAATGAAAACATTGATCAAACTTTTCCAATTGCATTTAATGTGCAGAAATAATTTTTGTGAAGTGTGCTGATGCGATCAAACTTTATTTGTCAAAATCTATAAAAAAATATTTGCGAATTTGTTTAGATGATTATAGTTTGTTGTTTCTTCCCTTTGCAGATTATTGAGAGTCCATAATAGTGCATTGTGTTCCATATAGTGATCACACCTGTAATCGATACACTTAACAAAGGAATTATGTATAGCATTACCACTAAAGTCAAAACATATCATGTATCATCGACATCATGCCAAAATTGATATTGCCTACTTTTTTGCGTGACTTTTATATTGGCTTTTTTTTAGTATTACCTCAACTACATGATACTTCCCGGGTTGCCACGTTATTTTCCAATGCTATTATTAGATTGTACACTTTGTGTTAGCTCATCCTTTTGTTGTTAATGTTCCTAAATTTCATGTCAAGATAAAAAGATAAATTATTTTCAATCATTAAACTTTTGAACTTGATTTTGATTGCATTATAGCCTAGGAAACTTCATTGGTGATTATTATACTTTAGTTCGTGTCTCTTTAACTCGATTTTCTAAACACAATGAGAAAGGAACTTTTGAACATTAATGTAAAGATAACCAATTTGATTGGCCATCAATTTTGAATGAAAGTTATATTTTCGATGTAGAAAGATTGTTTCATTATCTGGGCCAATTCGAGCCTTTGATGCTGTAATCATTTTTTATACAGGCTAGTCTCTTGTGCTAGTTTCTTCTGCTCCTCATTATATGCACTACTTAGTTGAAGACTTGGTGGATGAGTTGCATAAGTTGTTTCTTTTTAGAGTTCATTATTGATATTTGGTTAGAAGGAGATCGTCCCCTTGATTAGATCATATGCTTGGGGATGATTTGCATATTCAGTTGACGTCACATGATAAGTTCAGATACTTGGTTCTTAAGAAAGATTGAACTCCTTGGTATGAGTTCAGCGAGATGATGTTGTTCAAGATTCAATACAGATACTTAGTCAAGAAAAAAGATCGACCGCATTGGAGAATGAAGTTCCCTGTAGCTGCCGACGGTGAAGAAACTAGAATGCAACAATAATTTAGACTCCACCGCCATACTAGAATTCTCCTGAAAAAGGAAGGCGGCAATTTCACTAACTCCTCTGCCTATATATATCCGTGTGTGTTCAGCTGTATTGTGTAGATGAGCGAAAGAAAGGCATGTGAGAGAAGAAAGAAAGTAGTGTGAGAGAATATAAATAGTGGAGTGGCAGTGTGATTAAGAAAGAAATTGAGGGTGGCGTGTATTGTATTGGTGTTTGGTAAGAGAAAAAGTTGTATTTTCATAAACAAAATTAATTCCTTGGTGTTCCAAACTCAACAGTTCATTAACAGATTATACGTTATCATATCATCATGACAAAAGGTAAGGGAAAATATTTATTTGATATCCGCAGTCTCTCTTTCTCTATGTTTTTTATTTTTAATACAATTCATAGGTAGGGAATAATAATAATAATAATAATAATAATAATAATAATAATAATAATAATAATAATAAACGCATGTTGACTTAATATGAGTTCCAGTTTTCACAACGCAACTTCTTGACTTGGCTTAATTCGCAAGAGGATTGAGAAATTGTCATTACAGCCACGGCTCCCAATGGTTCCAAATGAAAACAAGGATCAAATTTTCTAGTTACATTTAATGTTGTAGAGAGAATTATCTATAAAAATCTTTAGGGATTTGTTTAGATGATTATAGATTTGTTTAGATGATTATAGTTCAGATGTTTCTTCCCTTTGCACAAAAGTTGAGAGTCCAGAACAGCGTATTGTGTTTCATATAGTGTTCACGCCTGTAGTTGACACTCTTGACACTAACATAGTTGAGGAATTACCTATATCATTATCACCAAAGTCAAACATTTCATGTGTCATCGAGATTGTGCCAAAATTGATATCGCCTACTCTTTTGCATGACTTTCATATGGACTTTATTTTAGTATTACTTCAACTGCACGTTGTTTGCCAATGCTGTTATTCAATTGCACACTTTTCTTATTGATATTAGGATGTTGCTTACTAATTGTCGGCATACTGTCTTGCTCATCTTTTTGTTGTCAATGTTCCTAAAATTTATGTCAAGATATAAAGATAAATTATTTTCAATCATTAAACTTTTGAACATGGTTTTGACTTGCAATATAGCTTAGGAAACTTCATTGGTGATTATTACACTTTAGTGTGTCTCTTTAACTCGATTTTCTAAAAAATTTATGTCAAGATATAAAGATAAATTATTTTCAATCATTAAACTTTTGAACATGGTTTTGACTTGCAATATAGCTTAGGAAACTTCATTGGTGATTATTACACTTTAGTGTGTCTCTTTAACTCGATTTTCTAGACATGTTAAGAAAAGACCTTTTGAACCTTCATATAAAGATAACCAATTTGACTGACCATCACTTTTGAATGAAAGTTATTTTAGATATAGAAGGATTGTTTCCTTGTCTGGACCCATTCGAGCCTTTGATGTTGCAATCATTTTTTTATAGACGCCAGTCTCAGCTGCTAGTTCCTTGTGCTCCTTATTATGCACAACTAGTTGAAGACTTTGTCAACGAGTTGCATAAATTGTTTCTTTTTAGAGTGCCTTACCGATATTTGGTCAGAATGAGAGATCGTCTCCTTGGTCAGATCATATCCTTGGGAATGATTTGCAGATTCAATTGACGTCACATGATCAATTAAGATATTTGGTTCTTAAGAAAGATTGCCCTTCTTGGTATGAGTTTAGCAAGATGATTTTGTCCAAGATTCAATGCAGATACTTGGTTAAGACAAAAAAAAAACGACCTCCTTAGTGAATGAACTTCCAGTCTAACTTGTCAAAATCGAGTTCTCTCAACCGAGAAGAAATGATGGAGATCAAGGTAAGGATAAAGATAAAAATACAAGCATTGTTTAAATATGATTTTAAAAGTAGAGTTTGATTCCAAATATGTTAAGTCGATTAAATTAGATAAGATAAGATTATTTTTGATATTTTGATACAATTACAGTTTATTAGAATTTTGTTTCCTTTGCAACTTCTTTTAGTTTAATTATTCTATAAATAGAGGGATTTATTCAATGTAATAAAAAACCAAAATATATAAATAAAAATTGATTTCTCTATGCCCTCAATTCTTCTCTTCTTAGACCCCTTGCTTTCATTTTTTTCTCTTGTTAATTAACAAATTATATGCTCCTACGTCATCATGACAAAAGGTAAGGGCAAATATTTGTTTGATATCTGCATTGTTCTTGTCATGTCTCTCTTTCTCTATGTTTTTCTTCTTTAATAAAATTCATTGGTAGGCCAAAAAATAAAATTAAAAATCAACGTGTATTGACTTGGTCCAGTTCTCACACCTTAACTTTTTGACTTGGATTAATCCGCAAGAGGACTGAGAAATGTCATTACAGCCACGGCACCCAATTGGCAAATCCGAAGTATTATAAGGTGCAGATTATGCTCCAAATATCTATGCATGATTAGTTCCGAGTAGGACCACTATTTCATTGATATAAATAGGTAAGTTCCGTGGACCATCACCTTAAATGGTTTCAAGAAGACTGGATATAAGAAAAGGCTGACTAGTCTATGGTATCTGGAGCTATTCCCCTCTCTTTTTCCATCGATATTGACATAGATTTATTCGACCTTAGCTTTGACTTTCAACTCTCAGATGTTGAATGCTATAGTTCAAGGTGACTATTTCAAGCTTGTGTTGCTATTTTGTACAATCATTCTAAATGTTGTTTGATTTTCTTAGAGCAGAACAAAAATGAGCACTAGAATGAAGATAACGAGCTATTTTTGTTTTTCCAATTGAAAGAAAGAGATAATTCTTGGGAAGAGATTGTTTTTGCCCCACTTGGTAATGTTGTTCTTATAGTTTGAAATGGCAATTTTTATTTATTTAATTTTTTTTTTTTTTTTTAAGAGAATTATAAGTGCAGCTAAGAAACCAATTTCTCAGAAAACAGTGGTAGCAAAAGCAATTTACGGCAGACATTGATTACACAGCTACCAGGGATGCGATTGAAAGATTGATTTAGCCCGTTTGGAAAAATTTTAAATGATATATAAAAAGAAATAGTAGTGAGTCTCACAGAACGTGTGGATAATAGTGAGCAGTAGTTATGAATATGTGGTTAAAATTAATATTAATTTTAACTGGATTTATAAAACACTCGTAAATTGCTTGCCAAATGGAGGCTTTAATAGGTTATTACTCCCTGGAAAAGATTGGATGGTCCTTCATTGTAACTATTCTCACAACTCAGTTGGTATAGGATGATCACTGTTCACTAAAATCCTGCAAGCATATAATATCGTTGACAAGTAATAGATATGATTAGATGGGTTATCGTCTCACAACGAATAAATTCAATTCAATTTTATTAGTTATATATGGAATTTTAATTATGTAACACAAACCAATGTATTTAACTTTCTTTTTTAAGACAAACTAATTCTAGTCAAGTTACGATTTAAATTTATTCCTATCCCAAATTCAAATTATTAGAATGCATTGAATTTTAGATTATCTATATAATTGCACACGTGATAAATGTTATAACATCTATTGCACATAGTTTAATTTTATCGCATTCTAAACTTATCATAAGTCTCCCAACACTACAACAAGCGACTAATTATTCAACTTGTAGCCAATCAATAAAATAATACAATGGATAGGCAAAATTAATCAATAAACACAATAAATATTAAATTACTAATCTTGAATTAATATAAATAAACAATATGGTTCATCTCTATCCAATACCAAAACGAATCTAACCTAACATGATTTTAAATAAATTACAGAAAGAATAATAGAAAAATATTACCTGAATCATGAAAATAATGCAAAAGATGCTGATCTTCAAATTCAAGGTTGAAATCTTCAATTACTTGATATAATTGACCATTAATCCTTGCTAGGGTTTGATCCTCTCTCTCAAAAGTAATAAATTGACCTCTTGTTCGTGATGATTTTTATTTTATTAGTGTATGAAGAGGTAAGAGAGAGTTTTCCAATATTTTTACTGTGTTTTGTATTTATAGGGGTCCAAAAATCAGGCCAAACACATGAAGAATTTGAATTAAAAAGGGAATTTGAGCCATAGCCGGAAATTACAAGCTTGGTTCCAGAATTAACATTGAGCTTACGTCAGAATTGCCAACGAGCACGCGCAGGCTTACGTTGAATCGTCCCCTGAGCAGCTTTCAGTAATTTGATCATAACTTTCTCTCCCAATATCCAATTTAGATAATTTAAAGTGTTGAAAAGCTAATTTTAAGAGCTACAATTCGTTTTGAAATAGCCTTTTTTTCAATTCAAATGTTTGATGTGCTAAAAATGAGTCTCAATATGATGCAGAAAATTTGGAGCGTAACTTTGAATGTTTCACTTTAGTCCTTGAACTTTGGATTTACTTCATTTTCGCCCTTTTCGTTTCTTTCTTCCGATTCCACCAATTTGTCTCGAGTTTTACCTAACAAACAAAGTTAATATCTAATTAAACCTTTAAGTTATCAAAATTAATTATACTTGCAGAAAATTCAATATTCGAACCAATTTCATGTTCAAAGTTGAGTTCAAGCGTGCTATATGTATGAGCCTGTAGATAAGCGTGCCATCAAGGATGTAAATTTTATTCCTTAATTGAGTACTATATACGAAACTAGTAAGCGTGCCATCAAGGATTTTCATCAGTCCAACAGGTTTACTGCAACAACTTGGAATGTAAATTTTAATGGCTCCTAGCCTTTTCAGTAATTTTGGTATGTTGACACGAATATTGTACCTTATTACGTACAGATGCATGATTTATTTCACACCAAAATCACCTCAGGAAAGGAGGTATGTACTTTCATAGTTCATACTATTGATGCATATATGCTGTGAAGTCTTTATGAGAGGACTAGAACCTGGACATGATTTCTAATTAAAACAGATCCTCAAAATACTGAAATAGATAATTAAAGTGTATAATGAATAGAAGTAATATTTTGTATCCCAGTTGATAAAAAAACAATGTAACTGTGAACAATACAAACCATAATGCTAAATCAAACAAAGGAGAAAAAGAACCAAAAGAGGAAGAAGAGAGAAACCGATTCTAGAGCCTCTAAAATTAGGGCAAATTGTAAAGACACAAATGAGTTTATATACTACAAAACAAAGGAAATATAAAATATAAAACTACCCTTAACATCATATATTTATTACATTAACATCCCCCTCAAACTCACGATACTATAACAAGAAGCAACCAGAGTTTGTCAAGCAAGAAATGAAAATGATGAATTGGATGTGACTTCGTGAAGAAGTTAGCAAGCTGCAACGATGAAGAGACAAAATGGTAGGGAAAGAGTGCCGGTATGCAGAAATCAAATCTTCAAAAATGCTAGTATGTCAACCAAGTCGAACAAAGAACTCAAAGTTGATGATAATGAAAAATCATCATCCACCAATCTAACCAAATCGATGCAAATTTCAAATTGCAGCTCCACAAATACCAAATGAATTGGATGCAAATTTCAAATTTCGAATACATCGAACCAACACCAAATCAAATTCCAGATGAACTGGACATGTACCAAATCAAATTTCAGATAAACTGGATATGTACCAAACCAAATTCCCAATCCCGTAAACTGAGCATATACCAATCTAAATTCTCAATCCCGTGAACCGGGCATATACCAAACCAAATTTTCAATCCTATGAACTGGGCATATACTAAACCAAATTTCAGATTACCTACTATAACCAAAAGTTTAAAGAAAAACTCCAAACAATCTTAAGAGGAGAAAAGACCCAACTCCGAACAAAAGCTACCAACAACAACTCTCGTGGCCCAAAAACAAAACACCGAATAGTCAACAAAACCCATGGCCCAAATCAAAATTTTCAGCCCACACAAGCTAACAATCCACAATAAAATCAAGCAAATTAATAATTGACTCAATTACTCCAACACCCCCAATAAACACAACTAACTCACAAAAGAAGTTAGATTGCAACCCAAACAAATTACCACTCAAAAGCAATCCACACTAAATATCAAACCTAATATAACAAGCCCAATTATTTTTATCAAAACACAAGCCATAAACATAAGCCCAACATCAACACAAAACCAATAGCCCACTGTCAATACTAAAACTATTGGCCCAAATTAAACTCAAGCCCACTACACAGGCCAACCTAAACAATTTCACCGTTCATAACTCAAGCCAATTCACTGAGCCCATTAACTCAGGCCTCTTGTCCATTACCCGATCCGCACCTTCGCCTTTTTCTTCCTCAAACCAGTAACTCTCCGTCGTCGGCCTCTACCATTAACGTAGACCAACCTATTTAACGAGCTCCATCATCCACATGACTACCGTTACCCACCCATCGCCTGCAACACCATCAGTTCCGCCACCATTATCACCATCCTCCATCACGCACCAACAACCCAAACATCTAGCCCTCACATCAAACCTTTCCCTGATAGAACCATCAACGCATCAAACCCTCAACCTGCAAAACCCAACAACCCGTGACATCCCCTTTCGCCGGCCACTCTCCCGCCATCTCTGGCCACTCCTTCAATTAAATAGCAAATCCCAGAAACCAAAATAATATGAATCAAATTATGGAGCCTCAGTGAATCCGATTGTGTTAAGGTGGAGAACCGGCCCTATAGAGAATGTGCCAAGGAGCAGAGTCCGAAAATTTCAAGCGAGTGTGTGGGACTAAGAGAAACATATTAGTAGCCGAACGAGCGGCCTCGGAATGAAATTCAAAGGTTATGTACTATAGCTTTGATACCATGTGAACAATACAAACTAAATCAAACAAAGGAGAAGAAGAACCAAAAGAGGAAGAAAAGAGTGTTACACCTCATCCATTTATATCAGGCTCAAAGTCAAAGATGGGTTTAATTGAATAAATGATTGTTTTCGGGGTCTAATTGGTAATTACTA
>CAIGRB010056687.1:0-13113 GCA_903798255.1 Fraxinus quadrangulata
TTCTATTTTGTCAAGTTTTGAAAAAAATATTAATTTCAAAAAATGCTACTAAATTATTATAAAAAAATTATATATGTTTATATGTCAATCATTTTGGCCAAAGAAAAATCATATTTTAAATTGTTTTAAAATTTTGTAGCAACATTAATCATGTTATTTTTTTAAAACTAAAATGATCTTATCTAGATTAAAAGAACCAAAAGCATAATTAAGAAATAATAAACATCGTATAATTTGCTCAATCGATGAGGAGAAAAAATTCGAAAAAAAAGATAAATAAACCCAATCATAAGGTTGTAAGACTGTAAATATATTTTAACTACAATGGATAAACTTCTTTTGAAAACGAAAAAAAAAAGAGAGCTATGTTTTTAAAGCCCAGGCCCAAAACTTAAAACAAAAAACAGGCCTAGTCCAACAATCCTCCTTATTCATCTTCTACCCTACGTCTCTGCAATTCTGGCAACACCGCGGCATCCCTCTTCTTCTTCTTAATTCTGGCGCATCAGCCCTTCTTCTTCTTCCCTACGCGACTTCTGGCTCTTCTTCTTCTTCCTCCTCTTCCCTGGCCGTGTCCGGTAGAAATTTGCCGCGTCCAACCCGTATTTCGTACCCATACCCGTGTTGTGTCGACCCGACATGGGTATGCCGACCAAAAAGAAGGGTCCGAGCATCACAGGCGTTGAGTGGAGTGTTGAGACAAAGTAAGTTATTTTTATTTTTTGAAGATCAAAATGACTAGCCAAAACCAAAATAAAATTGTTAAGATAGCAAAAAGTTTACCTAGCAGCTAATATGGAGCCAACCGTAGGTAAAATCATCATCCAAGCATTAAGCATTCCATGCGAGACCTTGATCTGGCTGAATGGTGTGGCTCATTAATCAGAATTGAAAATTGTTGTTGTGCCTATACTTTTCTTGTGTTTGAATCTGGTCTGTTGTGGAAATCTTTTGTGTTGCAAATGGAAAAACGGTTGGTTGAGGGTGGTTATGGATGTGGAGGATGGTGAAGGTTGTGGCCAGATATTATGCGAATGAATGTTTGCGTGGATTTTTTTGGTTGATGGTGACACTAAATTTTTGAATGTTACACCTATCAAAACTTCGTGAATTTGTTTGGCCAAAGAAATACGACTTGCTATGCCCCATTTATATAAAGTTTCAAATGACCTATTCTTTGTAGGAGACATCTAACAAAATTCTAGTGAATCTAACATTATACTAGAGAATCTATCAAATTTAGTAAAGAAACAACTATTAAAATATTAGAGAATCTATTAAAAAATATTAGAGAGTCTATTAAAAATTACTTGCCAACCTTTTTTCTTCTTTTATTTATTTATATTCTTTTTTGCCCCTTTTTTTCCATTGAAAACTAAGAACACTAAAGAAAGAATTAATCTACTCCAAAATTCAGTTTAATCGTGGAGTCCTGATGACAGCAAAGAAGAGAAAAAAGAAAAATTCTGATGAACAATCTTTGTTTCATTTTTTCATATTTTTTTTTTGTTCATTGCTGTTGCCCCTGTACTTCTCTTGTGTTTGAATTTGGTCTATTGTGGAAATTTTTTGTATTGCAAAGGGAAAAATGGTTAGTTGAGGGTGGTTATGGATATGGAGGATGGTAGAGGCCATTGCCAGGTATTATGTGAATGAATGTTGGCGTGGATTTTTTTGGAGGATGGTGACATTAAATTTTTGAACTTGAACACCTATCAAAATTTCACGAATTTGTTTGGCCAAAGGAATACAACTTGTTTTGATACTAAATAGATACCGAATATGATTGAACAAGAACGAAATTGAGAGAGAGAGAGAGAGAGAGAGAGAGAGAGAGAGATTTTAGGGGGAGGATATCAATTTGATTTCATTTCAAAGTCGTCTTATTACAAAGTATAAGACCTATTTATATAAGGTTTCAAATAACCTATTCTTAGTAGGAAACATCTAATAAAATCTTAGAGAATCTAACAAAATATTAGAGAATCTATCAAATTTAGGTGAGAAACAACTATTAAAATACTGGAGAATCTATTAAAATATTACTGAAACAAAAACCCTAATTACATATACAATTTGAAAAATCTTCATGAAATATATCGTCTAGGATCCCATTAGATTCCCTTCCATTAGCCATTGTTCCTGCTCTTTACATCTACATGTATGAATAAGTATGCCGCATTTCCGTTCACCCATATCTGTTGATTCAGAGGCTTGGGGACAAGTCTTTTACTGATACGGTCTGTCTGTCTTTCTTTTCTTGTTTTGCTGCCAATATGCTAACTTCGTTATTGCAGTCACTAGCTCTTACATGTGAAGCTTGTGGATCCCCAAAGAATAGAGGCAATGGAGACAAGAAGTTAAAGGTCTGGTCTTGCAAGTTTTGTACCCTGGATAATAGCATTGAAGTTGAGAGATGCATGGCTTGTGGTGAGTGGAGATACTCGTACGGTCCCCCTATTTCCACCTTTGGACCCAATTGACTAAGGGAAACAAAGCATAGAAACTGAAACTTTCAACCTGCCTTATGCATGCATGTCAGAACGATTGCCTCTATACTCTACAGTGTAATTCTTATTCCTGTAATTATATCTGCAGATAATTTGTTGCATTTGAAAGCTGACTGTTAACCAATATTATTGCTGTCGCAAGTAAAATACACACTCATGCACAAATATTTTGGGTGTAAAAAAGCAGTATATATGCTTGAATTGATTCCCTGCTAAATTTTCTTGTGTCCCATTCTAGTATTTCTATAGGAAACACGAAAATTTCTGTCTTGTTGGGTCTCATAATGTTGTATAAATGTCATGTTTGGTCTTGGGTATTGTTGATGGCATTTTCTCCACTTCTCATATTCCTACTCCTCTGGACTTGAATCTTTCTTTACAACGATACGTAGGAAGACATCCCTGCCAAGGCTTTTTGATGCTTTGCAGGGAAACGAAGTGAGAGTTATATGTAAATATGGCTTTCTATTTTTTCCAAAAGAAATCATACATGTTAGTGATGATTCTCTAAAGACTAACTGTGCACTCCAGTTAGGCTACATGTTCTTCTTCTTCCTTATTTGCAACTTGCGACCTTATTGCTGTGAGATAGTCATCACTTCCTTAAACGATTCTAAGTACGTAAAGATAGGTTTGATTTAGGGGCGGAGCTAGGATTGTAGAGTTGCGGAGTCAAATTTTACAAAATTTTAATTGTGGGGGCAACATTAAATTATAAGGAATTTTTTCAAAATCTTGTGCAAAATATTAGAATCTAATAGAAAAAATCCAATTGTGTGGGGGCACCTCTCCCCCAACTGCATCCACTGTAAGTCTGCCCATGGTTGATCCTGGTCTTCACATGAATCATCAACGATGTAGGTTGGATGGATCAACTGATAGGGTTGATCCAGGTCTTCACCAAGATCATCAACGATCAATATGATCCTGGCTTGCAGGGTCAAGATCATCAACGATCAATATGATCCTGGCTTGCAGGGTCAATATGATATGAGTACTTAATGGTGATTTGAATTTGAACATCCCTCTAACGACCCAAACTTAAAAGGTTGAAGCAACCTAAAAAAAAAAATAGCAGCATGACTAATTAACAATATTGAAGCCAAAAACCCAGAGAGAGATGACACAGCCACTTAACACCTGCTAAATTTGTTATTGGCATGGCCTCGTCAGATAGCCTCTATGGTCACTAGATCCTTTAGAATTGAATCATTACTCATAATTGACCAGTTTCGTACGTTGTTCTCAACCGACTATTCTAATAAAGACCAGAACCAAGGTCGAACAATGAGGTGGAATATGAATACTAGTTAATGCTTCGTTCATGCACTTTTGGAAGAAAGAGAGATGGTGACTTATGTAGTGGTCGACCGTCAACAGTGTTTAAAGATTCTCAATCATATAAGGTGAGACATAACCTTGAGGTGTTTTGAGGCATAAGTTTCGAGACAAACCAATAAAATTAATTAAAAGAATATAGAAGTACGTAAAATAAATAATCAATTGTCTTGAAATCTATAATAAAACAAACTAACAAAATTAATACTCTAATTTAAAAAGAGTATAAAATGCATTAATAAAGTAGCAAATAATAAGTATTCAAACAAGTGCACACCTTAGCCACCTTAGGGTGTAAGCCTCATTAAGCCGAGGCATAAACCTTACTACATCGTGACGTAAGCCTTGCTAATGACACTTGAGGGGCGAGTTTCAAGGCATTTAGTAAAAGCCTCGTGAGGTGGGTTTTGAGGCGAAGTCTCAAAAAGCTATTTTAGACGATGGTGATTGACCACCTTCAAGTCGTGTAACCACATACTTTCAACGTCTCGGAATTACTATCTTTGACAAATGATTTGAATGGTGATCAAGCATGCAAAAGCATTAAAGACAACAAGTTGGTATCATAGTTAGCATCAAGAACCAAAAAAATATGATTAAAGAATCAAAATAAGGCTACATCATCTTCCAAGCAATTTGAGAATTAGCCAACCATGTTCGAGGATAGAAACACAATATAGGTAAGAAATACATAACTCGAATTGAGAAACTAGAAACACAATATGGGTAAGAAATACATCACTCGAATTGAGAAATCCAACTGTTACCTTGGGTTCTAATTGTTTTATATGTGTGCATGCTCCAAAGAATGTCTCTCTGTTAATGAATAAGAATTGTATATTTTTGGAAAAATAAAGGTCGTAGATCGTCCCTGTGGGATGACCAGATTCACAAGTTATTAAAATTAATTGGAGATAGTGGTTTAAATAGAATTCAAACCCATAACTTCCCTCAACTCCCCATCCACTTTCATAATCTTGAAATAACTCCTTTTGACCCCAAAAAATGAGTCAACAGATTCTGAGCCCACTCTCGCCACGTCGAACAAATTTCGGCATGTTTCTACCGAAGAAACGGTGAGAAAGGAGGCATATTTGAAGGATGGAGGTGCTTCACGGTGAGAGACAAAGAAGTTCGAGCTCTAGTAAGTTAAACAAGGATGATCACGCTAACAATGATCACCAACCGAGAACATAAGCTACTAACCAAAGATCTCACTAGAATATGTGGAATGAGAAAACAATCGAGTATTGTAAACTATGAGATTGTCTATTAAGATATTTCTCTACCAAGTGTGTGTAATGCAAGATGAAAATAATGATGAAAATGCTTGTAAGAATATTTGTCAATATTTCTTACTCATTCTATGTTTGAGAGTTCAAGATCTGAGAAAGAAGAATCCTAACTCCAATTTTTCCAACCTCTTCTAAGTTACAAAGATGATATATTTATATTGCCTTGGCCGACGTGGTGTCTGTTGGATTAGAACCACATGGTCTCATCTCCTTAGTTGAGACTTCACATCATTGTCTATTCATACAATTAATACATTGATAAGGGGTCGTCGCCCTATACAATAGACTGACATCCTCTATTACAAGTGTTACATCAATCACTTCTAAAAGATACTCAAATATATTGTAAGAGACAGCGTCGGCTTATGAGCTTCGGATGAACCGTAAACCTCAGAGCTGGTCCTCTGAGTAAAAACCTTCAGCTCCTTTCTTCATTTCTTTAGGCAATGTCTCAGCCCAAGTGTAGTGCTTCGTTAATTGAGGCAGTGCTTCGGTAGTTTGCATAATTTTTTTGTATATTGACCACTTGAGTCTTTGTTGACTTTTATGTTGATTCTCTGCTCACGTGGATTGCTATGTGGCACTTTGACTTTGAGCCTCGATGGCGAGGCGTGACAATAGCTTCCCAAGTCTAGGCATGTTTATTTATGTAATGCATGGACTTGAATATAATAAAATTTCAGCAATGGGTGATTTGCGTCATGCAATAATATCTCCAATGTGCATGACTTGTGTAGAACTCTTAACAGTGTTGTTTTGAATTCGTATACTTAGAGGTATTTCATTTTTGGAACAATTTGGGGAAGGGTCAGCAAAGCAAGAAAATTCCAATGTTATCTTGCCTGAAGTGCTTTTGCCAAACAGAAGTTTCGTCTGAACTGGATGAAGAGGGTTGGGTCTGACCCTTACTAGGCCTCAGAATTTATAATTACGAGGAGCTTGACTTTAGTATGTTTGAGGAACATGATGCGTCCTTAGTTATTGCGCCCAAATGATTTGCTTTCGTGGTATTCAAGAAAAGAAAGCTGAAGCGGTTCAACTTCCTACGCACACAACCGTGGCTGCATTTAATGGACAATGATGACTGTCTCCGATGTGCTTCGTGAACTTCAGGTGCACAAGGGCGTGTGGAGCAGACGCTCTGATCTGAGCCATAGAAGATGAAGCGACATACATTTTGAGCGGTTCATATTTGATCTTCAAATGAACGGTCAGATGAGCCGGATCATCATCCGACGGCTGGGATTAAGAGGCCCTATCTATAAAAGGCAAACACTTGTGGGAAAAACCACTTTGCTTTTCACGAATTCAGCATTAGCATTCTTCAAAACTTCGATTTTTTTTAAGTTTTCTCTACAACCCTTTGGTGCTTTTTTACCATAGCAAACTTTAACTCGTAAGTATCGGTTCTTTTAACTTCTCTTTAAGAGATTTTAATCAATGTCATCTCCTACTTCTGTCGGGGTAATGTGGATTTGAGTGAACTGGCTGGTGAGATGGGAGTGCAAATCATCGATACCGTCGACCTAGTTAGGTCCCTTCAGGCTGGGCGGAGTGTTATTCCACCTAGGGAGGGTAGGAAAGATATTAGAATAGCTTGGGGGCAGTCAAAATCCCTTCTTCTATAGATCCGTCCCATTTAGTAAATCTTAGGAAAAAAGTATAGGGTTTTCTATGATATAGAGCTCTTCTCCCCATTCCTGATGAGCGAGCCTGTTATCCTAGGCCAGGCTGTATTGCCATCAGTGTGTTTCTTTTAAAGACTGGGCTTCGCCTGCCTATTCATCCTTTTTTTTTCAGGCTGTCCTTAGGTTGTACAGGCTGGCCTCCACCCAGCTTTTCCCTAACACCTAGGCCCAATTGGTGGGGACGTACTTCCTTTGGAAGAAGACCTCCCTAGGCGAGGACATGTCCCTTCATGTCTTTCAGTCAGTTTTCCAACCTCTCATTTTAGGTAAAGGAGATTCTAGGGAATGGTACTCCTTGTGTCCGTAGGGGTCACACTCTCCCTTAATTTTGGGCCTGCTTTCCTCCATCAAAGGATGGAATAAGATGTGGTTCTGGGTCTGGGGGAGGTGGCAAGAGTGTGAGGGAGATACCATCACCCACGTCAAAGTTCCAACTTCCTACTCCAGAAGTTTAGACTGCCACGACCACTTTTCACAAGTATTGGACAGAGAAGTGGCAAGATTTTGTAGAGACCAGCGACACCATGGACGTATTCTCCACGAGCCAAGTGGGGAAGGCCTTTGGTGTGGCCATTGAGGCTGAAGCCCTCTTTAAAAACCTTCAATCAAAAGACGATGTTTTATACATAATTCGTATGAAAAATATCACCAAAATTGAAAGACACCTAAAACCGCTATTCTGGTATGAAAACTCACAAAAATAAGCACTTAAATTGTGGTTAATAATACTATTTCATTGTGATCAGGATTGAGACCATTAGAGTGCAAGCAAATTGCAGATTTTGTGTTTTGGAAAGTAAGGTGATTCAACTATTCAAAAAGAATTTGGAATTCATCATTTTAATTGGATGCTTGACCGGAAATTTATATTCAAGTATGCTTCGAATTATTACGTTGGTATTAGACCGGTAAGATTGAATTCTTTGCTATAATACATGCTTCAATATGTTATTACATGATTACATTGAGTTATAAATCTTGTATGTAAAGTTTTGAAACCTTATGTGGTCTTTAATGACATCTTTTGATATATGTCTAAAATTACTGAAATTTTAGAATTATGTATAAAATTTGCTTAAGAATTCACTTGCATTTCATCAATTTTCGTTATTGCATTTGAGAAAAATTGAGTAAATATAGTATTTGATAATTTTGGATGTTTGGTATGTATTACTTTAGTTATATTAAATAATATTTAGAATGATTAAAAATTTAAAATAATATTAAAAGTAAGAAAATATTTTTTTATGTCTAGGCCTCGTTTAGGATCTTAAGGCTTAAAGTTTGACTACCATGCCTAACCATGCTTTATACTTTTTGGAATGCTACTTATTACTTATCTTTTATTCAAATATTCTTTAAGATCTACAAGTTATAATGTAGGGATGACAATGAGGTGAGTTGATCATTCTAGTTCTTCGTCTTGTCGGATATTTTTGTCATCTTACCTCGTTCTCATACACGGTTAAAATGGGGGTGGGGACCCCGTTTACAACTCCATGTATTTATTTTTTGTTTTTTATTTTTTTATTTTTTTGCTTTTATTTTTTTTATGTCTTAGTTGGTGAAATTATTACTTTTTTCCCCAATTTGTTAAGAATAACATATGTTCCTTTTCTATGATAATTCTTTTCTTTTTGTTTGATAAAATATTTAAATTTGAAATAAATTTTAAACGGGATGCGAACCATATTTTTTGTACCTGTCTCGTATCTGCTTCGGGACAACGAACCTCTTCTTGTCCCTCGACCCGTTTACCCGATTACACAGGTGATACTGTTCAAGGTGGGATACCATGGATTTCGTGTTTTACAATTTTTTTTAATCATCCCTATTATAATGTAATCCCTAGCAGATTAGACGAGTGACTTGGAGAGGAAGATTAATGTCTATCCATTGACAAGAATTGATTCACCACACATTATCCCACGTGTCCTCATATATTGTTGATAGATTAACATTTTCTAAAAGTTAGCAGCCACGCAACCTACTTATTTTATTTGAAAGAGTGGTCTAACCTTTCAAATTTGTAGAAGTTGTCTTTGATGGGTAGTTTTTATTCCCATGTAAAGACACAACACAAACTTGTATATGTTTAATTTTTCTATGAATAAAATAAAAAATAAAATTAAGTATTAACATGCGGAAAAAGGTTGAAAAATAAATCGATATTATAAAATTTTAATATTCTAACAGATTGATTCAACGACCAGATAAATAATCAAGCTACTTTAAGGGGATAAGAACATACCCAAAGGTATCTTTATCATACTTATTAATATTTTTATTTTCAATTTTAAGATTGAAAATACGAGGTCTCTTATATTTTTTAGTATAGGCAGCACTTCGATCCCCAATTGGATCATTGTAACACCTCTTAAATTGATGAAAATTACTTAATAAGCAATTATATCACATCATATCTTCTGAGTAATCATTGTGTGGTATTTCAAGTTACATCTAAATTTAAAAAAATATCTTCTTAATCTAATGACATCGTCATAATTTTATTTTACAATTTTTGTGCATCAAGTGTCACGTTGCAACTATATGGAACAATTTTTATGATGTAGCTTTCAATTGAATAAGAGACATGCTACACATAGAGGGCAAAAGTGCCATGAGGACAATTGTCCCCTTGTCATTGGCTGTCCCAAGAAAGGTTTTTGGGGTAGCTAATAACAGAGGGACAACTATCCCCTCCCCGTAAACCCCGTATGAGTAATTCCATGTACTTGGGGAATTACTCATTAAATAATTCCTAACATTGTGATGATATGAGGTAAAATGCGAATGTGTGATGAAATTTGAAATTAAATTAAAAAATGATGACCAAATTGAGAAAATGTAAAGTTAGTTAGGATACGAGCCGAAGTCAAGTAATTTACATCATTTTTGTAGATGATAGGTCAAAATTGAAATATATTAAAGTTTAGTAACCTAATTGAAATTTCACTAAAATTTTTATGACCACTAATGAAATTTATGTACTAATTCCACCATATATATGATTATTGTAAACATACAGAAATACTAACCAACAATTGTACATACAAGAAAACAATGGGAAGATTTCCTACAACATTCTCCACGGCCACCTCACCATCATTGCCACTGTCACCGTGGGTTTAAAATGGTGGGCTACTACAACTTTGTGCGTACCAACCCCAGGTCAGATTTCTTCTTAGTGGAGTGCTTCCACCACGGGCTCTTAGAGCCGGTAATTGGAATGAGTAAAATCTAAATCCCTTAACGAAGATCCATTGGAAGGCAAGTTTGATGCCAACAGTCACAGTAATTCTAGCTCCAATAGCGTATATTTAAGTTGTTGCAATTAAAACCTTCAATCAAAAAATTGAGAGTTTGTCAATAAATCCTCCCATGCTGAAGAGGCTACCAGTAAAGTCAAAACTAAGGCGGGGGCTCTGAAGAAGAAGCAGGCAGAGGAGTCTGTGAAGCTCATTTCTTCTTTAGTAGAAATTGAGAAATTGAAGAAGGAGGTCTACCTATCCCAAAGCGATGTTGCCTCTTTAACGAAGTGAGTGGAGACTTCTGATGCCCATCAGCGGCTGGCAGCTGAGGCCTTGGAGAAGGCCAATGAGGAGAACTCGTCTTTGAAGGGACAGGCGGGAGAGTTGAACTCCAAGGTTCCTAGTCTGACTGAAGAAGTGGAGACTGCCAGGTAGGAGGCTCAGTCTGCTGATAGTGATGCTAAGAAACATTTCCTCGCCAACTTCCATTTGACAGATGCATACCAAAGTTTTGCTAAGTAATGATGGAGGTATGTCTACACTGATATGACAGAGTGGCTGGAGGTCAACATTCAAGGTATAGACACTTCGAAGTTGATGGCAGAATTTCTTATGGAGGAGCCTAAACCTAAAACTTTGGTAGAGGGAAGCCAAGTGATCGAACTTGAAGATGATGCAGCTGAACAGACAGCTGAATAAGTGGCTCCCAATGCCATTGTTCCTTTTGTGGCTCCTCCTCCCCCACCTGCTTAGTGCTTAGGTTTTATTTTTCTGTTTTCTTTATACTTTTTCTATGTAAATGGCTTCGGCCCATCAAGCGTAAATATTGTATTAATGAAATTATTTTCTTAATACCTTGTGTTGTTTACTTCTACATTTACTACTTCTGCTAATTATGTGTTGACATGTTCATCAGCACGATTCAAATTTCTTGCATTTCATCAATAATGTTTAAACTTAAAGTAACAAGTAACATCGGACTAAAGACAACATCAGATTCATGATATTATTGAATCAACTTGAAGCTCTTCAGCCACTTTAGACTTATAATAACAAAGTCGTGCACCATGGACTTCATCGATTAGAGCCAAACTTGGAATTTTGCCTAAGTGTTAGGAGATCATGTACCTTAATAAACTTCAGAACTTAAGCACATCGAACTTCAATGGCTAAAATCATACTTATAAGTTTGCATAAGTGTTAGAAGGCTGTGTACCTTAATAAGCTCCAGAACTCAAGTACACCGAACTTCAATAGCTAAAATCAAACTTATAACTCTGCATAAGTGTTAGAAGGTCGTGTACCTTAATAAGCTTTTGAACTTAATCGCATCAATGTTTATGAACTGAGGCTCATTAGTGCTTCAGACTTTCGTTTAAAACTTTGTTTATAATTTGCACAAGTATGGGCAGTTCGCTTTCCTTTCTTTTTCTAAGCATGAGGTTGAGTGATTCGCTCATACTAAGACATCCTTAGTAACTTTTGTTGCTAAAGGCATGTGCCACACTTCGAATGCAGATGTGGTCCTTTTTGGGACCCAGCTCTTGCGTCTCTCCATAGGGACGATTCGTTCTATGAAGAGGTTTCCCCTTTAAGCTTTTTCAATAAGAAGTACATTTTGTTTTTAGTGAACTTATGCAAATTTAATTTAATTTTTACGTTGTGAACTTTGCCTCCTGAGGATGGGGTTGAGCGGCTCGCCCATGCTGATACTTCCTTTACAACTGTTGTTAAGGACATGTGTAGCACTTTTGCGAATTTTTAGAGGTTGTCCCCTTGGGATCTAGCTCTTCATCGAGGTGCTCACACTTCTCTACATAAGGACGGTTTGTCTATGCAGAGACTTTTCACAGGACTTTTGCCTCAAGGGAGGTACTTTTAATTTATGAATACTTTTGATAAAAGTTATATATTGAGAAAAAATTTCTTATCATTTAAAATTTAACTATTAATTACCTTATAAAGTAATTAGGACTATGGAATGTTTTAAGTCTCGTCAATAAAAATGCAAGCATAAATCAACATTCAATAGATAAAATAATTACTTGGATTATTTTAGATATTGATAAACTGTTTATCATTCATATCACATAGAAGATTATAGGCACATATTGTCCTAATCAAGAGTCATTAGTTATCAATTAACACGTAAATTATAATAAAAATATTAATAATCATGTAGATGGCAATGCAAAAACTGCTTATCAATTGGACACTTGACATAGTCAAAGCATCTTTGGACCATCCAATGCCACGATTAATATTAGTTTATAACAAACTTTATAGTTTACACAACAATTTTGACGAACTTATAAATCACAGTAAACATATAATAACTAGGTTGTGTGGTATTACAATTTCTTGATAAGTGGTAAATAAAAAATATCATCTAGAAATGCATTTTAATATTTCAATGAAAGTTTTGTCTTCGCTAACAAAAATTTAGTTTAGCAATTGATGAGTCCTTGTGAAAAATATTAAGTTCTACCAATCCATTGTGACATGCTACCTCAATAGCACGTTCACCTCTAGTATGATATCAAAGATACAAGCATCTACTGTTACAAGACCTATCCTTCTTGTCTGTCTTTATCGAGAAATTTCTCTGCATTTAATTTGAGTTCAATTATGACTTCAGAGGAGGTTGGCCCTTAAAAGTGTTCCCATGTAAAAACAATCTCACTAAATTCTTTACAAATCTTTAACTAATGAATACACGTGTGGCTATTTTGTTGATGAGTTCGTACTGTTCTAGTGATTTAGTACTGATCCCAAATTAAACACAAAAGAAAAAATAAAAATAAAATCAATTGCCTATTCAACTTCTATTTAATATAATTAAAGACATCTCTATCATAATCCACAGCAACATTATTAAACTTAGGTTCATCAATTACATATCAATGAGAGATAATCAATTTAAGCAAAATAAGATCATAGAACTTTCCAGATGATTGTGAGATGACCTCTCGTGGCAAGACCGGTACATAAAAAATATGTTAACTTATAATTTTATTTTTTAAAGTTTACT
>CAIGRB010056687.1:16701-40628 GCA_903798255.1 Fraxinus quadrangulata
TTTTTAGCAAGTGTTCAAAGCTCAAATTATTTCCATAATTCATCACTTGCACAAAAATGATTTTTCATGATTTAAAAAAAAAAAAAAAGTCAACTTTCGGTCGACCGAAAATACTGTCTAGTCAGTCGAAATTCCAACGGTTTGATTTTCAGTCGAAATATGACCCACCAACTAGCTCCATGCATTGGGCAGAAGCTGGGTAGGGGCTAGCTTATAGAGCCTTAAAACATTCCTAGAGAATGGATGTAGAGGAAGGCGCATACTCCCTTTGAAGAGATACTCATTCACAGCCACACAATCTTGCCTACAATAGTAGGCACATTCGTGAGGTTCGAGTACTAGTAGTTCTATGGTATCTGGAATGCAATACTTTTCACTAAATACTTCCAAATCACTCGACCCCCATCCGGCATTATAAGTCCATTAGGCCCTCACATAATGCCCATATGCTCTGAATCGCCCTATTAGATTTGGCTAAGTATTCAACTCTAGTAAAGTTAAGAATATATGTAACGGCCCAATTTTTTTTTAATATTTAAATCGTTACTGAAAGTTTCATTCTGTAATTAAAATGAACATATCAAACATCACAACATGATTTTTTTAATGGTTCCCCCAATATTAAATAAAACATAACCAATAAAATATGTTCCAAATTCTATAAAACAAAATTCACATAATAATAAAACTAAAATAATGCTGAAAATAAAATCCACGGTCACGTTACACTGGATTATTTTTATTGAGCTCCATAAATTTTGGCACCACGACTGCACCTCATCGCCTGCCAATCAACGACCCATTCTAACCTGTGAGAAGTAGGGGAAAATGGTGAGTATATGGGAATAATCAATAGGACACAAATTAATGGTGCAATCTCGAATGGCCATATCATACATATCATACCATTTCTTTAACTTTCATAAGTATGAAAACTCATCAACATGAAGAAATAATTTAAACGGGATAAAAATCAAGTGCACTTCGTTATCCTATCTGGTTAGATCAAATAAATTTGAAAAGTAAAATTAAACTCAGTAGATCAAATAAATTTGAAAAGTAAAATCAAAATCACGTTCCAAAACTTAATATCTAATCTTTATCTTCTACTTGTGGTGTTGCTGCCATTGAATCATGTATTTATGTTTTCTTTCTTTACGTTTCTTTTCTTTTCTTTTATTTGTTTTAGGGTAGATAATAAGTATTTTTACACAGTATTAAAAGTTCAAAAGGAAGATTGAATTTTGTTAATCCTAAAAATCTACAAAATACCCTTTTTTCCCTAAAAATTCTCAATTTCGATATTCCATAAATCAAAATTTACTCCCTATCCTATTCAATATACACGTAGTAAACTACCCCTATAAATTCCCAAAATCAAAGAAAATAAATAATATTAAAATAAGAATAATTGACAGCCTATTCAATCCCCAAAATCAAGGCAAATAAATGATATTAAAATAAAACTAATTGACAACTCTTATCAATTTCCAAAATCAAAGCAAATAAATATAAATAAAATAAAATAATTGACACACGTGGCTACCCCATAACCATTTTTTTTTATATATACAAAATCCTTATTTAATAAAAAAATCAATTATTAACTTACCATCAGACTTGCTCTACACATGTCACTCTTGTGTCACAACTCTTTGATTAACTTAATTAAATAACAATTTAAGATAATATCTTTCGAACTCAATAACTTGAGTCTCGCTTATTTGAATTAACTTTTTCTCGAACCTAATATGCATGATTACGATCTATCAACAAGCTCAATATTCATATACTTATCATTGCTCCATCAATATCGAAATATTTGACCCATATAAAATGAAATTTAATATATATACACTTTAGTCCCTAACTTTCCAAAATATTAAAAATATAGCATATAGAATAATTAATTATATTCTATGAAAATTTTTGGGACTTTATAATCTCCCCTCCTCAAATATTTTTGTCCTTAAAAATTACCTTAGCTAATCAAAGAGTTCTGGATACTTGGTTTTAAGCTCCTCTTCCTTTTCCTAAGTTGACTCGTCTAATCCATGATTTCGCCATTAGACCTTGACCAACAGAACATCTCTATTTCTTAATTGGTGCACCTTTCTATTCAAAATCATCATTGGGACTTCTTCATATGACAAGTATTTTCGTACCTCCAATGTCTGATAACCCACCCCATGACTAGAATCATGAACATATTTTCTGAGCATTGAAACATGGAACACATTATGTACTGCTGCGAGTTCAGGAAGTAAGGCAAGTCGATAAGCCACCATACCAATCATTCAAAGAATTTCGAAAAGTCTAATGAACCGTGGTTTCAACTTCCCATTCTTACCAAATCTCAATACATCTCATTGGTGCTACTTTTAAAAAAACCTTGTCGCCCACTTGAAATTTTAAATCATTTTTTCTACCATTAGCATAATTTTTCTATCGGTTTTGTACTGTTTTTATTCTTGCTCTAACCTTTTCAACCGCCTCTACTATTCGTTCAATAATTTCAAGATCTAAAATTATATTCTCTTCGAACTCATCCCAATGGATAGGATATCTGCACTTCCTACCATAAAAAGCTTCACATGAGGCCATGCGTATAGTGGCCTGAAAGCTATTGTTGTAAGCAAACTCCACTAACGGTAGATGTGTTTCCCAACTATCGTCAAGATCCAAAACACTCACCCTCAACATATTTTCAAGAGTTTGAATGGTTCTTTTCGATTGTCCATCTCTGTGGATGATAGGCAGTGCTAAAATTTTCAACTTCGTCCCCATGGCTCCTTGTAAGATTTTCCAAAGTTTCTATGTGAACCTCGGGTCTCTATCTGAAACAATGGTAATTGGAACTCCATGCAATCTAACTGTCTCTCTGATATATAGCTGTGCAAGCTGTGCCATATTAGAAATTATTTTGATTGGCAGAAAATGGACAGACTTCGTCAAACGATCAACCACTACCCAAATAGCATTGTGACCTCTTGCTTATCTCGGAAAACCCACCACAAAGCCCATTGATATGTGTTTCCATTTCCATTGTGGAATATCCAACTGTTTCAGCAGTCCTGATAGCCATTGATATTCTGTCTTGACCTGCTGATAGACAATACATTTCTCCACGAACAGCCCAATTTCTCTTTTCATATTTCTCCACCAAAATATATCTCGGAGATCTCGATACATTTTCGTACTGCCAGGATGTACAACATACGGGGTAGAATGAGCCTCTTCCAATATCTCATTTCTTATACTTTCATCTTTAAGTACACACAACATTCTTCTAAAAGTCAGCGCGTTATCTGTAGATACTTTAAACCCTATACATTTGTTTGAACTAACATCAGCCCTAATTTTCTGTAGGAATAGATCCTTATCATGTGCTTCCTTGATTCGATCTCGAAGAGTAGATTGAATCATAAATGCTTTTATTCTCGTTGTAGTCGGAGTTGGCGGTTTGATGACTTCCAATCTCAGTTTCTCAAAGTCCTTCAGGTATCTTCATTATAGGAGCCGAAACTAATCTCTACTTGAGTTTTTGAAAATATTTTTCACACTTTTTCATCCACTGAAACTTCACCCCCTTTCTAGTCAACTGAGTCATTGGACCTGCTATTTTGAGAAACACTCAATAAATCTCCAATAATAACCAGCCAACCCTAAGAAACTGCAAACTTCACATACATTGGTTGATCTAGGCCAATTAGTTACTGCTTCCATTTTAACTGGGTCTACCTCAATTCCCTAGGCATTAACTATGTAACCAAGGAAACCCACTCGATCGAGCCAAAATTCGCACTTCTTGAACTTCGCATATAATTTCTCCTTCCTCAAAGTTTCAAGTACCATTTGGGGTTGTTCTTCATGCTGGTTCTTATCTTTAGAGTACACAAGAATGTCGTCAATAAATATTACGACGAACTGGTCTAAGTACTGATAGAACACTCGATTCATGAGATCCATAAATACAGCTAGAGCATTGGTTAAATCAAAAGGCACGACAGTGAATACATAATGTCCATGACGAGTCCTGAAAGCAGTTTTCGGTATATCACTTGCCTTGGCCTTCAGTTGAAGATATCTCGATCTCAAGTCGATCTTCAAAAACACCGTTGCACCTCTTAACTGGTCGAATAAATATTCTGTTCTTAGCAGGGGGTATCTATTTTTGATAGTCAGATGATTCAAATCTCGATAGTCAATGCACATCCTCATACTCCCATCCTTCTTCTTCACAAAAAGTACCGGAGCGCCCCAAAGAGATACACTCGATCGAATGAAACCTTTTTCCAACAACTCTTCCAACTGTAACTTCAATTCTTGATGTTCTGTCGGTGACATTTGGTAATGGGCCTTAGATACTGATGCCGCTCTGGGAACTAGGTCAATTGTAAATTCCACTTGCCTATCTTGTGGGATACCTAGTAGATCTTCTGGGAATACGTCTGTAAAATCTCGTACAATGTTAATATCATTAACGATTGTTTCTATATGTTTGGAAATGATGATATTAACTAAGAATCCCTGGCATGACTCATTTCTCAGCATCTTCTTCACTTGTAAAGTTGATACAAGGCGAGGTATAGACTTGAACTTTGTTCCAAAGAAACGGAACTCTTCATCTCCGGGTCTATGAAATAACACTTTTCATGACATCGAATGATCGCATGATTAAGTCCTAACCAGTTCATGCCTAAAATAACATCGAAATCTTTCATCTCCAAAAGGTATAAGTCCACGTTTGTATTTTCCCATCAACCTCTAACTTTATAGCTTTAGTAATCTAATCTGTGCAAAGAGGTCTTCCTAAAGGGATGCTAACCTCTATTTCATTATTCATTTTCACACATGCGAAGTTAGATCTAGCGACAAAGGATGCGGAGATAAAAGAATTTGTAGCCCAGAGTCAAAAAGTACGTAAGTAGGTACATCAGATAATAATAGAATACCTGTTTTCGTAATTATAATGTTAGACTTAATGACGGAGGATGCAAAATCAAGACTATAAATAGGTACTTCGAATAATAATAAAATATCTGCTATCACATTTGAATCATGCTCCGCCTCATGCTGATTCAGTACAAGAACTTGGGCCTTCCCTTTCTTATTCTTGTCCTGATTGTTATCCTTCTTCTTTGGAGGCTCTGTACAGTTTAAAGCAATGTGTCCCGGCTTACTACATCGAAAACACATGTTCTTCCCAACTATGCATTCAGCCTTTTGAAGTTTATTAAATTTTGGACATGGTGTAATACTTCCTCTCGTCCCACCGATACTAACTCCTGTGCTTGATCTTTTATTATGCCAGTTACGTATGTCATTGCTTTGATCGTTCCGCTTTGTTTTTCCCAAAATAACTCCTTGCCCTACTAGGCATACTGCTCAAATGTAGTCCTATGATATGAAATAGCATAAGCCTTCTCCAACATTTTACGATATAAAGTGAAACGATGAGACATAATAATCATGCCAATCTTCGGAAGTAGTCAATTTTCAAACCTCCTGATCTTCTTAACTTCTATATCTACCAAATGTGGGGCATACCTTGAGAGCTGTTTAAACTATCTATCACAATCAGTAAGCGATAAGTTACCCTATCTGAGCTGTAGAAGATCTGATTACTTGAAGTCTCTTAAAATTCAAATCATGTGGAAAGTACTTCGACATCACTTCATCCTTAAACTGCTCCCAAGTCATGTTACGCTGCTGCTCTTCGATCTTAGTGTGTAAGACAGATTTCCACCAGTGACTGGCCGCTCCAACAAACATAAACTCTGTACATCCGTACAAGCACTGTGTTGAAAGATGCGCTCTAGACCTCTAATCCATTCCTCAACTGCTAGTGGGTCGAAACCACCATCAAAAATAGGAGGCTTGTACCTACGAAACTACTCAACCACTGAAAGAGCTCCAGGTACAAACGGAGATCCGTCTTGCGGTGGTAGTGCATTTGGTGGTGGTGCTTGATTCTGTCTGCTCAACTCTTGTACTGCTCGCAACAAATCATGCATCAAATTCGTGTGGGTAGATGGTGTCATATCCTAAAATTTAAAAGATGGAAATTATACAAAATGTTTGAATAAATTCATCTTTTTACCCTTTTACATACCTTAGAGTCGTTAGAGAGTAGTCGATTGGTGGTCGTTGAGTGCCAAAAATTTTTCACATAATTAAGAACTTTAAATTGACATCATCTTTAAATTCATATATCTCCAAAAAAAATATTATTATTATTAACAAACATTACTCAAATAAAAGGCTAAATAAATAAATATTTATTATACGTAACATTTAAACATGAAAGTCCAATATTAATATTATATCGTCATTTTCATTTTTTATATTGAAAATAAAATATCAGTTACTTATTAAAAATACACACATGCTTAATTTAAATTTATAACAATTATTTTAATCATTAAAATACACCTCAAAATCATCATCATTATTATTTTTCAAACCTCAAGTTATGAAAATACATGTAGATCTACAGAAAATTAAACATAAAGCTTTGATACCAAACTGTAATGATCCAAATTTTTTTAATATTTAAATCGTTATTGAAAGTTTCATTCAGCAATTAAAATAAACGTATCAAACATCACAACATGAATTTTTATTTTTTTATGGTTCCACTAATATTAAATAAAAAATAACCAATAAAATATGTTCCAAATTCTATAAAACAAAATTCACATAATAAGAAAAAATAAAATAATGCTGAAAATAAAATTCACAATCACATTACACTGGATTATTTTTATTGAGTTCCATAAATCCTAGCACCACGATTTCACCTCATCGTCCGCCAACCAACTAACCGTTCTAATTTATGAGAAGTAGGGGGAAATGGGTAATAAACTCATTATTATTATTTTTTTTTCAAAACTCAAGTTATGAAAATACATATGGGTCTACAGAAAATTAAACCTAAAGTTTTGATACCAAACTGTAACAACCCAAATTTTTTTAATATTTAAATCATTACTGAAAGTTTCATTCTGTGATTAAAACGAACATATCAAACATCACAACATGAATATTCTTTTTTATGGTTCCACCAATATTAAATAGAACAATTAATAAAATTTGTTCCAAATTCTATAAAACAAAATTCACTTTATAAAAAACTAAAATAATGTTGAAATAAAATCCACAGTCATGTTACACTGGATTATTTTTATTGAGTTCCATAAATTCTAGTACCACGACTGCACCTAAACGTTCGCTAACCAACGACCCGTTCTAATTTGTTAGGAGTATGGGAAAATGGTGAGTATATAAGAATACTCAATAGGACACGAATTAATGGTGCAATCCTGAATGAAAGATTTAAAATATGTGTCATATCGTTATCATATCTTTAAAAACAGGTAAGAGGTCAATACATATCATATCTTTGGCATCAGATGTATATATCATACATATAATAGTATATCTTTAACTTTCATAAATATGAAAATTCATCAACATGAAGAAATAATTGAAATGGGATAAAAATCAACTGCACATCGCTATCCTACCTTGTTAGATCAAATAAATTTGAAAAACAAAACCAAAATCATGTTTCAAATCTTTATCTTCTACTTGTGGTGTTGCTGTCGGTGTATCACGTATTTATGTTTTCTTTCATTTCCTTTCATTTCCTTTCCTTTCATTTCCTTTTTTTTCTTTAGGGTAGATAATGAGTATTATTACATGGTATTTAAAGTTGAAAAGGAAAATTGAGTTTTGTTAGGACTAAAACTCTACAAAATACCCTTTTTTCCTAAAAATTCTCAATCTCGGTATTACATAAATCAAAATTTACTCCATGCCCTATTCATTCTACACGTGGCAAACTATCCCTATAAATTCCCAAAATCAAAGCAAATAAATAATATTAAAATAAGACTAATTGACAGCCTATTCAATCCCCAAAAATCAAAGCAATTAAATGATATTAAAATAAAACTAATTGACAACTCTTATCAATTCCCCAAATCAAAGCAAATAACTAGTATTAAAATAAGACTAATTAACACACTTGGCTGTCCCATAACCAATTTTTTTATATACAAAATCCTTATTTAATAAAAATCAATTAATAACTTACCATCAAACTTGCTCTACACGTGTCACTCTTGTATTATAACACATTAATTAACTTAATTAAATAATAATTTAAGACAATATCTTTCGATCTCGATAACTTGAGTTTCGTTTATCTGAATTAACTTTTTCTCGAACTTAATATGCATGATTAATTACGATCTATCCAACAAGCTCAATATTCATATACTTATCATTGCTCCATTAATATCTAAATATTTGACTCATATAAAATGAAATTTAATATATATACACTTTAGTCCATAACTTTTCAAAATATTAAAAATAAAGCATATAGAATAATTAATTCTATTCTATGAAAATTTTCTGGACTACAATACAAGCTTCGGAAGCTATACGACAGATATCTTTCCACTACCCAAGCTAGAATCGGACCTAGAAGAAGAAGCCATTCACCTAATTCAACTATGAAGACAAGTAATGCATACGCGAAGGGGGCAAAGTTACCTAGAAGATTGAAGAAGAACTAGCAAGGAAACTAGCTAAAGTCGTTGGAAAAGCAATGGATTGTTGGAAAGTTGAAGCTGTAGAGAGTTTTGAAATTGCAAAAAGAAATGAAAATGGTCAAAGTTTTCCTCCTATAGACATAGCCAACCCACTTCAACTGTCAGTTCGGGATCTAACCAATCCAGGACGTCCATCAGGTCAGTTAATCTAAGGCGTATAGTTGTGACGGTTTAAATTTAATGACCAAGATGCGTAATCACGCTTCACTTCAAAAAGATAAAAGATAGCCCATCATTACCTATTTGCCTCAACTATCGTTTATTGGAAACACGAAAGACATAAAATCCTTGCACGTATTCTAAGGACGTCTTTTCAGTTGATTCACTATAGCTCATTGCCTTCAAAGCACTACCTATGGTTCAGATTTCAGTAGTTTTGAAGTATCGCTTCATCACTTCAGAGCATCGTCACTACTTCAAACTTCAGTAAATTTGAAGCATCACCTCTGCTTCAAACTTAAAAAATTCAAAGCACAACTTCAACTTCAAAATCAAATAAAGGCTTTGACAAAACTTCAAACCATCTACCAAAGGTCCTATTTTTCTGAGATCCAACCATGATTAAATAACTATACTTGGACTTGGACTATTATGTTGTGTAAAATATAATTTTCACAGGTCCGAAGCACCCCTCTACGTGAACTGCACAACCTACTTTGGAAGTCTACATATTATGTGAATAATCATATATGGATTTGGAGGACTATTGTTACGCCTCGCAAACAAGGCTCAAGAAGAGACACACAGTAGTCAATCGGGAACTGAACAAAGGCGCACACTTTACGTCATCAAACTAAAGTGCCATGTGTACGTAGAAGCTCAATGGCCGAACTACCTGCCGTATAACAACCATGGAGAGGTGATCAAACATTACTGAAGTGGAAGCCTCCTAAAGATGTAGCAAAAGTGACCCCACCCCGACCGAAACGTCATATGAAGACTGAAGCCCATATGACTGAGTGGAATCCTCCTAACCATAAAGAAGGATCTTTCATATCTACTTCTCCCAAGAGATCCTTTGCACAAAGATCTTATGAAAGTGATTGATGCAACCCCTTGCAACAGCCTAGTGTCAAGTCTTGTTAGCCATCCTAGGCAGTCAGGCCAATGCCTTAGAGCTGCTACTTTTGCATCAAACATTAAGTGCTACAGAGCCTAGGACATTTGGTATGATGACCTAAGATGGGACACTTCAACAGTTAGAATGAAGTCACGTGTTTCTTCATCCGATGGACACCACTCCATCAATGCCAATATAAAAGCTCACAACTTACACCAATTCAAGAGTAATGCAATTATAATTCTCAAACATTGTAAGATTGCTCTCTTTTCTATATTCATACATATTCCCGGTGTTCGAACACTTTTGTGACTTGCACCTTAAAGCTCGTCCCATACTTATTATATTTCTTCACATCGACTACCTTGATCGTCGGAGTGCTTGTAGCCTCCTCCCTCACCATCGGAGAAGGGCACGAGTGACTAACGGTTTGTCAAGTGGATAGGACATGAGCTTACGTGGATGCAAGTGTGCTCGAGATCTATTGGCCACATTGGAGGTACAATAATCGAGGTCAACGAAAATTAAATTAGTCAGGTAGATATTTGAGGGATAGAAAAGTCGGGCCAAGTTCGGCACTCGACCCAACAAAGGCGGAGGCTCATTAGATTTTTAATCTTGGAATTAATCTAATTTAATCTTTGAATTAATCTAATGGGAGAACTAGAAGATTAAAGAGAATTTGGAAATGTAAGATAAAAGAGAGAATTTGTGTTCCTTTAGGGCAAGAAAAAAATTGGTTTGGGTAGTAGTAATAAATATTAAGTTGTGAAACTTAATTATTGTCACTTCACGAAAAAGATCATGAATCGATCTCCATGATAAGATTCCCCAAATTTATTCTATAAATAAAGCCGTCCTAACGTTTATTATGGTCATCAGAAAGAGAGAAAAATGTGTTAAGAGAAAATAAGGGTGCGATTCTCTTGTAAATATTTTTTTGACAGAATAAATTACTGTTGCGACGAGGAGTACGTAGTCTCACATCGAGACGAACCTCTATAAATCTTGCGCATTGTTGAGTGTTTATTTTCTTTCTTTGAATAGATTGCTCGTGGAATAATATTATAATTCTTAACAATAAATTTCCAACAAACAAAAATGAAAAAAAAAATAATAATAATAATTACCCTCACTCGACCCTTGGTAGCTCTGCCACTGGCTGTTCTAGCTCCTTTCAAGCTCAGCCCGAGTCTCCGTAGAAATTGCATCAATGTACCTATATTGGCCCAGAAATCGAAAGCAAGAAGTCTAATTCTGATGCATATGAGTTTTATTACTAAACTAGAAACGTGGTTAGGCAAAACACCCATAAATTGCTAAATACAAAAAGAAAGAGAAGTGCAGCTATACTTAATTACTTTTCTTAAGTTCAGATACCTACTTAAGGATATATACAAAATAGAAGTGCAATGTCACTTAGAAAAGTAGATTTAGTCCCCACCCCAAATTAACTAATATATATCTAGCCTCCCAGTGCATCCATCATGCTCAGGCTGAAAGAAACAAATACTTTGCATGCTTATGCTGCAGCTGCTTCGGTGACTTGTTTTGCTTCAAGCATTTTCTCAAATTCTTCAATAGATTTGAAGAGTTCTGAGAAGTTCCCCTTTCCGAATCCTCCACATCCGCCCTTCTGATAAATATTCCCGTCCTCGTCTTTAAGCATGCATCCTATTCTCTGAATTATCTCTATAAATATTGTTGGCCTGTCGAAGAGGATAAAAGGTGAGAAGTAATTCTAGTTATTTTAATGAACAGAGTGGGTTTCTGCAACGAAGTTCTGCTCAATTTATGGTGTAAAATAGTAGAAGAAAAGTTTCAAATCTGAGACCTTTTGTATACATACCCAGAAGCTTCTTAACCAATCAGCTATTACAAGTGAGATCATAATTGGTCCTTTTAATTAGAATTTAGACTTATATCTATTATCTAATAATGAATTACCTTTCATTCACTTCCTTAAGAACAAAACGATCAAGTCAAAATCACATGTAAATATGATCGGTCTTATTTGATATTCTTCATGACTATTCTAACTTTTAGTCTTTAAAACATCCACGAAATACTTGTTGTCTATATACCTAAATCCTACGAGTCTTTAACATCCAAGAAATACTCGTTGTCTATAACTAAATCCTACGAGTCCTTTTTTTGTTAATTTTTTGGTCCATTCAGGCCCTTTAGTACAAATTCTTTAAAACTCATTTTTCCTCAAACTCATTTTCAACATCGCATTTATTGGACTCGTAACTTTTCTCTACTTTTTAACCACACATTCTCAAAATAATAATAATAATAATAAAAGTAAAAAATAAAAATTCACAAAAACAATTCTCAAAAAATCTACATTAAACGGGCCCAAAATGTCTTTGATCCTAACATGACATTCGAGTTGATATTTCACAGGTGCTAATAATGTGGATGATATTTCAAATGTAAACCACTATTGGTATATTCATTTATTTTATGACACATTATACATTATTAATTTATACAGTTCAACACATAAACCCTACAGTTGAATCAAATGGCAGCTCAAACTCGTCCCTGTGCCAAGTCAATGCCCAGTTCGAGTTCCAGACCATGCAATATGAATTTCAAGTCACTTTATGTATGGTTAGACTGTTATCTTATATGATTTCAGTATCTAAATGCACAAGGGAATGCTTCCATGGATTGATTATAGCTTCATGAGTTTGCATAACCTATCTCCAGTAGTCCAAGCTTCAACTTAAATAAACATAGCAAATGATGTTTAAGTTCGACTAAGTTTGGGGCAAAATAAGTCTTTTTCAGTACATCAACATTTTTCCATCCCAGCCACTTATATTTTCAATATTCCTTATTATTTCTCGCCCAACAAATAATGTTAGCATAGATAGAGTTAATCAACTAATGAACTAGTATCTTGAAGGGATCAGAATTTTAAGCCCTGTGTGATGAAGCTAAAATGGAAAAATCAAATTCTTTGATTTGTTTGTGGATCCCATTATGCAATAAAATTGGTTATAAAATTCAAGAATTCTCCCATCAAAGTAACAGAAAGAGGCATGTGTACCGAAAATGGCCTTCTTCAAACCTATGGGGCAAACCACATAACGAGGGCAATTCCGTCTTTTCAACAGGGGTGAGCCAATTTTGAGTATATTTTAAATAAAGTTTGAATTTTCTAACTTTGGGAAAAGCTAAGTATCTGGTGTTTTAGTACACCATCACTTATATTCAAATTAAAAACTATTCTTATAGAAGTGAATTGATCAGCCACAGATAAAGCAAGCTCAAGAGAATGTCACTTTTAAGAAATGTTCATATGCCTCTATTAGAACACTTGTCACTCAAGCCTTTTCCAATATATCTATCTGTTTAGCAGAAATCTTACAATCACACACAAAAATAAATTAGTATGCTTTCTGGAAGACAGACAATTTTTCTATGCTTTTACTGGTTCAAAATGGAAGCATTTGTTCACGGCTAAGGAGGGGTAGTCCTGATTCATTATATAAACTCAAAGTGGAGAAAGCCGACGACAATGTTAATTGGGTTATCAGTAGTGTTGGTTGTAAAATCAAATTTCAGGTTATTTATGTTTTTTATTTTTTTTATTTTTTTAATTTGGTGAATGGGTTGCCTCCCAGTTTTCTCAGCTCTAAAGGACGGTGGCAAGAGGATTGACTTTCCCCTTTCTCAGAATACTGTTTATGAAGGCATTCATTGGAACATCAAAGAAAATGGAAGCTGGAGGCTTCACACAGCTAAGCCAACAGGCAATGGAGGATCAACAATACATACATCTAAATTTGTCGTTTAACCATGCTGTATCGAATTTGAACACTAACTGAGAAAAGTGGGTTTACAGCAGCTAGAGACGCAATTTAGATCTGGGCTGATACCATTTAACCAAAAATTAACAGACCAAATTCCAATAAAGAACCCAAGTCTTGATATTGGATGATGTTAACCAGACAAGCAATATACCTAATGTCATGTTTGGGAGTGGGCAATACTAGATAGGATTAAGGAGTTAAAATTTTGTTCATGGTCATGTGTGGTGTTCCATGCTCTCTATCAAACATGTCCTAAGAATCATATGCACCTTCAAGAAAATGACTATTTTAAGAGTCATAACTTCACATTTAGGACACACACTGACCAGCAACAGAAAAGACCACACTTTTTACTCAAAGCATCTAACATATATGAGAAGCAAATGTGCAGTTCAGCTAATTATTAACCATTTCCCTTTTTGGTGTATGAGGAACTTCAGTTATTAGATAAAAATTTAGCAATGTCGGAGATGAGTAAATGCAACAGAGTAAACAATCGACGAGTGAATCAGAAAAATGTCAACAATTATAGCCAAAATAAGGGATAAAATATCACAAAAAAATTGCAAAACATACCTGTCACCCACAGGCTTGGTGAAAATCTGGAGCAAAGTCCCTTGATCATCCCTGTCAACCAAAATCCCCAATTCCTCGCATTCCTTAATCTGCTCATCAGTCAGGACATCCCCAACCCGGCTCTTCAAATTCTTATAATAAGTTGGTGGTGGCGAAGGCATAAACTCGAACCCCCCGACCCCACTCCTCTTCCTCATCTCCCTCAATGTCCTAAATATATCCTCAGATACCAATGCCAAATGCTGCACCCCTGGCCCTTCATTGTGCTCCAAATAAGTCTGTATCTGGCTCTTCCTTTTGGTTCCATGTATAGGTTCATTCAAAGGCAATAACATAGTCTCATCGTTATTAGCTAGAACCATCGAGTTCAGTCCGCTATCGGCAGTCCCCACATCCTCAGCCGTAAATTCTGCAAATTCATGGAATCCACTGAACGTTTTTATGTACTCAACGCAAGGCCCGAGCTCAGGCACGTTCCCTACAGCATGATCGAGCCTCCTGATCCCATAATCCAATTCCTGATAAGACATTTCATGGTTCACAGGCTCGAATCCTGGTAAAAAACAATCAGGACCCGTCTCTATTGAATTTGAATAACTCACTAGACGTAGAACCACGTCACCGTACAAATGAACCTCGGCCAGGGCGACTTCATTGTTCCCAAGCACAACTGGCGGCGAAATCGGCTTGGCGCCACGAGAAACCGCCATGGAAAAGGCGGAGAAGGCATCTTGGACCTCAATGCCTATGGCCCGGACGGCGAGCCCGTGTGTTGAGGTGAAAGAGTGGTGGTTGGAGGCAGAGAAGCTGGGAATTGCGGCGGAGGAAGGAGCGGAGATGGAGGCAGAGTAAGGGGCAGTGAAAAGGAATTGGAGGTTTCCGGCGCGGAGGAGATAGGAGGCGTGGACGGAGTTTCCAGTGGAGAGGTCAGATTTGGCGACAAGTGGCATACCGAGACCCCACGAGAAGCGCTTGGAGGTGTTGGTGGCATCGCCACACCAGAATTCTACATGGTGGAAGCGCTTCACTGAGAAGAAATCCGACCTGGGATTGGTACGCACGAAGTTGTTGTAGCCCACCAGGTTAAACCCGGCGGTGGCGGTGGCGGTGGCGGAGATGGTTGGAAATTTACCCATTATTTTCTTGTATGCACTATTGGTCAGTGTTTCGGTACGTTTACAGTAATCATCGATATATGGTGCAATTAGCTGATAAATTTCATCGGCGGTCATGAAACTTTCGGTAAAATTTCAATTAGGTTACTAAACTTGTAATATATCTCAATTTTGTCCATACTGTAACTAACTATACATTATCTCAATTTCATCATCAAATTTTAATTTTAGTTTCAAATTTTATCATACTTTCACATTCTACATGTTCATCATAATGACAAAAATTATTTAGCCCCTATATGACAATCAATTTTTTTTTTTTTGCAAAAACAAAAAGAGTTTTGAATAATGATCTTTATAAGAATGTACGGTTAAAAAGTAGGAAAAATTTTGAGTTTGCATATAAAATACTTTATTGAGTGAATGTGATTAAAAATGAGTATGTTAAAAAAAAAAAAAAGAATTTGAAAAAAATGGTTATCAAATAGGGGCTTAATTGACAATTACATCATAAAAAATGTTCCATATAACTGGTTTGTGACACTTGAGAAACAAAAATGGCAAAATAAGATTAAGATAATGTCATTATATTTTAATTTTAACACTTTTGTGACACATATTAGTAACTAAAAATGCCATAAAATGATTACTTAGAGGTCTGACTACCATCATGAATTTTTTTTTTTTTTTTTTAAATTCATTTTCAATTACACGTTTTCACAACAAAATATTATGCACATAAATAAATAAATAAAAATATTCCTAACTTTTAACCACATATTTTTCAAAAAATCATTCTAAAAACTCGTTATAATGATTGTCAAACAAGAGTTTAAAAGATATATTTTAATATGATCATCAATTAGATGTTAGTTGATAAGAGTTGTGAAATTTTAAAATTAAAATTAAAATTAAAATTTATTGATGAATTGAGATTTCATTTAATACTAACAATTACCCAATTGGGGATCAAAGTGGTGCATATACTACTAAAGAAATAAGAGAACTCTTATTTCCATTTTAAAATTGACAATAAAAATAGTACGAGTATATTAGAAACACCTCTAGATCAGATCTTATCCTCTTAAAAAGGCTGTATTTTCTACCTAACCGATGAATCAATCTATTAGAAAATTACAAATTTATATATGGTGGACATTTATTTTCATTCTACCTTTTTTTGCATCCTAATACTCAATTTTTATTCATAGAAAAGTTAATATATAACTACAAGTGCGTGTTGTGTCTTTACATGGGTAGAAACTACCCATCAAAGACTACTACTACATATTCGAAAGAATATAGTCTACTCTCTTAAATAAAATAAGTTCTTGTTTAAGCTTATTTATACAAAAAAAATGAGTTTTGTAATAGTGATTTTTTTAGAATATAAAAAGTATTTAAAAAAAATTGAGTTTACTTAAAAATTATTTTATTGATAGAATATTTGATTTAAATTGAATTTGGAAAAATTAATTTTTGAATAATTGGGCTCAAGCAGGAGCCAAGTAGGTTATGGGGCACTAACTTATTCAAAAAACGTGTTACCCATTAACAAAAATTGAATGTAGGGTAGATACGTGGACACGTGGGAGAATGTGAATCCTGAATCCTACGAGAAAAATTCCAATTTGAATTATTGTCATGGATAATCTTCCTCTCCAACTCACGTGTCTGATCCGCTAGGGATCAATCCACTGTTTGACATCATTATTTGAGTAACATATGTAATTAAAAGTAAAAAAATGTGGGAGTTGCGTACAAAATATTTTTTTAAAAAAATATATAGTTGAAAATAAGTATGTAGAAAAAGAATTTTAAAACAATAATTACCAAACAGAGATTAAATTATAATTTAAGTAATAGATCCTAAATACAAGAGTAATTATATTTAGGTGTTATAATACTAATTTAGATGTCACTGATGTCAAATTAAATAAGATGTATAATTAAATAAATCACTTAATTCTACATTCCATTTAATTTGCAGTCACGGTCCCAAATCTTTTTGTTTTTTACAGACTTTATCTCAACCTTCACTTTGTGCCACCATAGGTCCCAAAATTTGAGAAATTCATAGATGCAGTCCAAAATGACGGAAAACGTTAGTTCCACTATCAGTTAACCTCAAAAATGGAAAAAAAAAATGGAAAATTTTGACCAATTTAAACATGAACATTTTCGTCCATTTCTATTTCAAATCCATTTGTTGAATTAGAACCATCATTTTGACAAGCGGTTGCATGCATGTCATTGTAAACTTCTCATCACGAGTGCGCACCCTGTCATTATTATACAAAGAAGGAACAAAGAAGAACTTCTCGTCACCAGAATACCTGACATTTGAAACCTTGTGGAGCCTCTTGACGTCATCCACATTCAATTCACAAAAATACTCCTCGGTCTCAACCCAAATGTTACCTCCACGTGGCCTCCTCGAGAACGACGACTTCTTCTTCGACTATTCGAGTGTCTGTTTGAGAAATGAGACACCCCACTGGGTAGAGTATTAGCACCCAAGATAGAAGCTAAAGGAGCCTAAGAGACCTCAGAATCAAATGGAGAGCACAAGGAGAGAACTTTAAGAGCTTAAGTGTAGAAATCTGACTCAATTATGGAGAATGTGTGTAGTTTCCTAATTTTCTTGGGACTAGAGGGCTTTCGGTAAAATTTGGTACCAAATTAGGGCAATTTTTACTGTCTTGTTTTTTCGATTCGGTGGTGGCTTGGGCACCCTTACTACCAGCCATGGTTTTCTTTAGCCTCTGACATCTGCCGCCATTGCCATTATCGCCTCCACCACCCACTTCCATCAATATCGACACCGCAACATTCCTTTCCTTACAAACCCTAACCTAATCTTATGAAAGCAAATCAAAATCAAACCCACAGATTCAATTGCTCCTCTCCAGAAACCCAATATATAAAACTTGGAAAAGGAGATAAATGAACAGTGATTAGCACAGTGAAAATAGGAAAATAGGAATGGACGAAAATGTCCCTGTTTAAATTAGTCAAAATTTACCTTTTTTTCATTTTTGAGGTCAACTGACGTTGGAACTAACTTTTTCCGTCATTTTGGCCTGCATTTGCGAATTTCTCAAAGGTTTGGGACATGTGGTGGTACAAAGTGAAGGTTGAGATAAAGTTTGCAAAAAACGAAAAAGTTTGAGACCGCGACTGCAATTTTCCTTTTAATATATCACTTAATGTCACTTGAACTGGCATACTAGTATACACGATAGCATTATTCTAAATATAATATGAGGAATAAATTATGAATGCATAAAAATCTGACAATGAATATGTATTTGACAAATTTATTAAACTTGACTAACATGAAATTTCAGTTAAGCTAAATATTAAAAAGTTATGTTGCCGCAATTTCAATAATTTACATCTCTTATTAGTAACGGCAACATCATTAATGATACTATCAATGATAACTACAATTAATGGTTGATAATTAAAGATGGTACTCTGAATGGTACACAAGACGAGGAGGAAGAATGTGGAACGCTTCCAAATTAGCCAAACTTGTCCTTGATGGCCCAATGATAACTAACCAAGAAATTGGTGAATTAATTTTTAAAACTTTTTCGAATAATTAATCTAAATTCAAGCAAGTAAAAATTTAGTAGATCAATTCAAATAATAAGTGCAAATATGAAATTGGTGAGTAAAAGAGAGAGATTATGCAAACGATATAATTGTGTAGGTTCAATCCAAAGTAATGATCTACATCCTCTATTACCAAACTCTCTGACACGAGCAATGCCTTTTCACTATGTTAATTAACTTATGGTGTAATCCAACCCTTTACAACGGTTTCGGTGACTCACAAATAAGGAGCACCGATCCTTATACAATATTGAAATTTACGGGACCTCAACACGACCCATTATTGAGCTTTAAAAGGACCTCAATATGATCCACAATATTCAACTTCACGAGACTTCAATATGAACCACAGGGTGACTTACAACAAGGGATATCGATCTTTATACAATGTTGATTTTTACGGGACTTCAACACGATCCCTACTTTATCAAAGTGATTTTACAATGGAATTCATATCTTGATAAATAATACAAACAAATTAAGTACTAAGAGAGGCTAACATTTCATGAATAGCAATAAATGATAGCTCAAGTATTATATGAAAAACTTTGATATATATAATAATTAGAAATTTGATTCAATCAATCAAAATTTTTCAATGAGAAGATAAAGAAAAATTCAATACAATATAAGTTCAAAAACCTTCTCAAAATATATATCTATTTTAATGAATAATTGTAATAAATTAAATACCAAGCAAGAGATGAGAAATTTTGATAAATATGATGATTTTTCAAGTTTAATTCAATCAATCAAAGTTACAAAATGAAGAAGTAGAAAAGTATATACAATGTAAATGAATTGATTTTTCAAGTTTAATTCAATCAATCAAAATTTTCAATATGAAATAGTAGAAAAAATATATACAATGTAAGTTAAAAAATCTTTTTCAAAATACGTCTCTTTTTTATGAGTATTAATAAGTTAAGTACAAAAAGAGAGATGAAAACATTTGATGAAAATAATGATTAAAGAGTTTGAAACAATCAAAGTTTTTTATATGAAAAAATAAATGAAATGAATATAAATATAAGTTTTAAGAAATCTCTCAAAATATATCTCAATTTAATGCTCTTAAAAAATGTTGTACTGAATGCAAGTAGTAGAAATATTTATTGAGTTCTTAAAAAATTCTAGGAGTTTAGATGACTCGTCCGGTCGACCGCCTCTTGTCAGGATGACCAATATAGCCATTTGTACAGTAAAAATCAAATATTAGAACGGTCAAATTTTGGTGTTTTGAAAACTTCTGGTCGACCACCCGACAATTTGATTTTTTAACGTTTTGACCTATTTTGTTCCGATTCAGAGGTTTTGAAAGGCATGAACTTTTGTAAAGTAATTTTATCTAACTTTTCAAGATAAAAAAAAAAATTTCGAGTCCAAATATCATTTTTAAAAGTTATTTTTATATTTGATCAAATCATTGCATTAGAATGACTTTTAATGCACTAAATTAATTTTAATGCATAGAAAGATTTTGAGTTTAAGTATTCATTACCAAATATCAAAATGTTAGTACCTATACACTTTATCTAAGAAATTAATTCCTTGATCTTACTCCAAAGTTTGGCTCTTAAGTTCTTGAATGTGTGACTTCGATCTTGACTTCCTTCATGAGTTTGATTTGTAGTGATAGATTTTGATCTTTTGATGACCATTAATCAATTTTCCGTCATACTTTGGAAAACTATTATAACTTGAATTCAACTTGTTATTAATAAAATTAATGTGTTTGTTATCAAAACTTTAAAGTTACAATCAATCATATGTCAACAATTTTTTCTTTTTTTATTATGACAAATAAGGTGATTTGCAAAATAATATTGAACAATTGATAAGGAATATAAATCTTAAATTTTGCATGTAATGCATATATTCCCTCTTATCTTTTACAAATCAATCATCGTCGATTTAAAATATATCAATTCATAGATTATTCAAAGTATACCATTTAATCATTCAAAGCATATCATCACACTCATCTCCCCCCTTAATGCTTTTGAAATCTATCTTACTCGACTTTCCTTTTTGGTATAAGTAAAATGGTAACACATATGAGAAAAGGAGTATGTCACGTTAAATCAACCATATGAAATAATAATATTCCCCCTCAGTTAAGCACAAGATATCAAATATATACAATTTTAAATAAGAGAGTAATCATCACTTTATAGTAAAAATATTAATCAAAGCATGAGTCATAAAATGACAAAAGTAAAATTAGTTGGATAAAATTTAAATAAATTTCAACCAATTATGCACATATAATCAGTCATATGAGAATATTTAGTATGAATTTAGTGTAGCCACGTACGTCAAATTCATCAATAATTTCCAAAATTCTTTGAATATATGAAAATTTATCAAGTGTTAGAAATTTAGTGAGAATGTCAAACAATTGATTTTCCATATTCACAAATTTTAATACAATATCGTCCTTTTGGGTGCCTTTAGGATACCATAGATATAATGTTTTAGTGTTACTAAAATATCTAAAGATTCGTTTTACATCACTAAGGGGTGCTTCTTGAGTATTGGGTTGAAATCTAGCACATAATCACACACCAAACATAATATCGAATATAATTGCAATTAAGTAAAGGAGACATCCGATCATACCTCGATATTTTGTTATGTCTATGGAAGTACCTTGATCATCTTTCTCCAATTTGATTGATAAGTTCATTGGAGTATTCATTGATTTCAATATTTCATTTCAAACTTATTGAGCATATCGATGATTTACTTTGTTTGACTCCATTACTTAGGTAGAAATTGATCACTTGTACTTCGAAAGATTTTTCTTCATCTTGTTGCACATTTGCTTCTTCCTCATGTTGATCTTCAACATTTTTAAGATCTTCTTTATTTTGATTTTGAATATTCATTTGCTCAAAAAGAATTTCCAAACCTATATCATTAACAATACATTTCTCTTGATCAATAAGATTAATTTCATCAAATGTTACATACATGGATTATTCACCAATTAAATTTCTTTTGTTAAAATAAATAAATAAATAAAGCTCTATAATAAGAAGAATACCAGACAGCAGGATAATGGAACACAACAAGAAGAACCGAGAAGATGAGGGAAGAAGATTGGCTGCACGCCCTAGTTCAATTCATCGATGCCTTTCTAAATGTAAAGATCCCACTACATATAGACCCAAACAACAAGCAAGAGTCCATGACATCCCTTCCCCTTAAATTAGCCTTGTCCTCAAGGTTCAAAATCGGAATGTCTTCTTTGTATCTTGTTAGCCGTTGCCTCATTCTCTTTACCCACCTTGGATTAAGCAAGTAGTGCAAAGAGACATATGCTTGGTTGACATTATTTGCCCCACCTTCAACCAACATGCCCAACAACCTTTGGATAGAAGTGGCTGATATACCAGATGCCCAATCATGATTAATTGAACTAAAGAAGAGTGCAGAACGGAAGCATTATGTATCAATTTTTTCGGTAAAATCTTTCCTTGTAAGATGAGCGTAAGATCTACAATGGCCTGAAATGCAGATAGATGTAGCTGAATCGCGGTGGCAGAGTTGCAGCCCACTTCATCTCTATTTTCATGGCAATAAGAGTGGACACTTGTACATTTAAGAGCCCACTCTGTGAACTTCTGGACCTTGGCACCACCTTCTGCCTTTAGAACTTCATCTCCATTGCATTTTAATAGTCATTCAAGTGGAGCTTCCCTAGAAAAAACAACATCCCTACTTCTTTTCCCTTCGACCTTCGGAGCATTAATAACTGCAGCCTCATTTTCATGATGATTACCATTGCTAAGAGTCGGATCTCCAGTTTCATCAGTTTCATTTCCATGTCTTCTTCCTCATCTTTATTTTCAGCAAATCGTCTACAAACCTCACTTGAAAACATGTCCCAATCAGCATTGGGATGGTTGAAGATGAAGCCATGAAACCATATGCACGCTTTTCCCTTCAAATACATCTTAGCTATTCCCACCCTCATTTCAGTAGCTATTTTATGTATCTGGAAATATTTTTGGGCTTCCCTCAACCATTCTCTAAGACATTGTCCTCCAAAATAAGGAAAATCTATTTTGGGTAATTTGGTATTCATCTTATCCTCTCTAGCTTCTAGTGTATTTCTAAAGTGATGGTCACCTTCCATAGGACTACCACTACTGATTTGAGATGGAGTACCATAACCCTCAACTTGTTTCTCCTTGTGGTTTTCCCTACTTCCAATCATTTCACCCATCATAACACCATAAATTCATGTTTAATGTTCATTTCCATCATCAGTTGCTCCATCCTATCTTGTTTGGTACATACAACTTCCAACTTTTCCTCTCATGATTTTGCAACCACACCTATATCCGATACTTTCCTGTCACATTTTCAGATGACCTTCATTTGAATTGCTCCTAGTTTCAACCATACCCAAATCACATTGCTACTCTGATACCATTTGTTATGGTTGGGGCTCAAGTTCAACCAAAACCAATTAAATCCCACTCAAAATCACCATACAATTGAATATAATTAGCCAAGAATCAATAACCAACTCAACTTCAGAGAAAACCAGTTAGTTTCCAACCAAAATCAACACATTCATTTCATTAATGGATGATTCTATTACAATGCAGGGGATTACAATCAAAAGACATATACAAAAAGAAAGAGAGAAACCAGTAGAGGAAGAACGAGAACAGGAGAAGAAGGAAGACAACAAGAGAATGGAACACAAGAAGAAGAAGAAGAAGAATCGAGAAGAGGAGGGAAGAAGACGAGGAAATACGTGAATATAATGGCCTTTGACCATATTAAAAAAAGGTGTTAAAATATGGCAAATTCCACATTTCCCTAATCTTCCCCACATCCAACGAAAGGAAAAATCAAAAAAAGTGAAGAAAAAGGAAAAAAAAACATATTAGTCGGGATCCAGTTGACCCTCCCACAACCCCACAGTCGGCAAGCCAACCACCACAACTATTCACCGGAGAACTGAGGTTAGTTTTTTGTTGTTCTTATGGTTTTGATTTTTCTTTAATTTAGTCCTTTTTAAATGAAATAAATAATTTTAAATTGAAAAATTAGTCGGCCCAAGTTAATATTTTATTATTTATTA